>VZRO01008052.1:6028-25304 GCA_013397915.1 Daphoenositta chrysoptera | reverse complement strand
CATCCCATCCCATCCCAGCTGGCAGCAGGGCAGGCAGGGCAGCTCCCGGTGCTCCCAGAGCACTGAAGGCTCCCTGGAGGAGCCAGCTCCATGCTGGATCACCCCCAGGAGCCAGGCACACACCACGGATGCTCATTCCCCCAGTCCCAGGAGCAGGCCATCCCAGCTTGGTGCCCCCCGTGACATTTCCCAGGAAAAGAACAGCACAGTAAATTCAAAGGTTAAATTTGCATATTCCCTGAGCTGCTCCGAAGAGCCCGGCAGGCATCCAGGAGGAGCTGCTGCCAGCCTGGAGCACGGGGGCACCAGCAGCCTGTGCCAGCTCAGGGACCTGTTGGGCTGGCACCAAGCACCTTCCTGGGCAGGAGGGAAAGGGGAAACGGCCTCAAGCTGCACCAAGGGAGGGTCAGGTTGGAAATCAGGGAGAATTTCTCCACTGAAAGAGAGGTCAGGCCCCGGAACAGGCTGGAGTCACCATCCCTGGAGGTGAGAAAAGGGCAGATGTGGCACTTCACAATATGGTGTGGTGGCCACGGGGGTGTTGGTCAAAGGCTGCATTTGATGGCCTTGGAGACCTTTCCCAGCCCTAATGATTCCATGATTCCATGACTCTCCCCAGTGGCCTTTGGTTCTGGGAGGGAGCAAAGCACAGGAGGGGACACAGCTGTGGCTCTAGAGCAGCCCAGGGCAGGGAGGGGGGAGCCACCGTCACCTCCTTGTCCCCCTGTGTCCCTGGGAGGGGCCGTGGAGCCACCTCTGCATTTACTGACACAACATCTGCTTCCAGCCGTGTCCCTGGGACTGTGGCACCCCAGGCTGTCCCGGGAGGCCACAGAAAGCTCCCCAGAGAGCTGCAGAGGCCCCAGGCTCAGCACAGGGCTCCCATCCAGCACCTCCTGCAGCGGTCACAAAGCCAGGTGAACGGCTGGAGTTCCACCAGGGAACGGCCCAGCAGGGAAGGAAGGGTGGGAAGGGCTGGCTCTGGCTGAGCAAGGAGGGCTCTGGGACAGGACTCAGGCTCAGGGACAGGACTCAGGGACAGGGACAGGACTCAGGGACAGGACTCGGGCTCAGGGACAGGACTCAGGGACAGGGACAGGGCTCTGGGAGAGCCCCTCGGGCAGCTCAGTGGGGGGAGGTGCAGAGGGTCCCCTCAAGGGTGGGCACGGGACCCCCCAGCTCAGCACCAGTCACAGAACCAAAGGGTCACTGAGGTTCCTCCAGGTTCATGGAGTCCATCCTTCAATCCTTTGGCACCACCAGACTGTTAAAAGAACATTCTGGATCCATCATTTCCCATCACCTCTGCTTCCCAAGCCTCGCCTGCTCCTCCAGGCGTTTGTGTTACGCTCTGAGGGATTCCCNACAGGACTCGGGCTCAGGGACAGGACTCAGGGACAGGGACAGGGCTCTGGGAGAGCCCCTCGGGCAGCTCAGTGGGGGGAGGTGCAGAGGGTCCCCTCAAGGGTGGGCACGGGACCCCCCAGCTCAGCACCAGTCACAGAACCAAAGGGTCACTGAGGTTCCTCCAGGTTCATGGAGTCCATCCTTCAATCCTTTGGCACCACCAGACTGTTAAAAGAGCATTCTGGATCCATCATTTCCCATCACCTCTGCTTCCCAAGCCTCGCCTGCTCCTCCAGGCGTTTGTGTTACGCTCTGAGGGATTCCCATTCCCGGCCTCACCTCCTTGGAAGCTCCTCTGGAACACAAACCGAGGTGGCAACGCTCGAGAGGGAGCAGGTTTGGGGATGCCCCTGAGCCCAGAACTGTCACCTGAGGAGAAAACGGGGTCCCCAGAGGGGCAGAGGGCACCAGCTGCTGGTTTTGCAGGAGGAGCTGCTCTGGTGGGCACTGGTGGTGACCCCTGCTTGCATTCCCACAGGGACAGGGCTCTCTCCAAGCCTGGCCAGAGGTGGGAGAGCTGCAGGCTGGATGCTGGATGCTGAAAATACAAACCCTTGCTGCACCTGCTGTGGACCTGGAGCTCAGGAGGCCTCTCCTGCTCACGGAACACCCTCCTGTGCCATTTGTCACCACCCTGCCTCCTGTACGCTGTTCCCTTTTTCCATCTCCCTTTGCAGCTGCAGCCCCTGTGAGCCCTGTCCATGCCAAACTCTCCAAGTGTGTTCAGCATTTCGGGTCTTTTGGGAGAGAAGGGGACGGAAGGAACTGTAATTCTCCAAGGGAGAGGCACCGATTTACATCTGCACCTCCCATTTCCTCCTCATCCAGGTTTTATCCCCCTTCCCACATCAGAGAGGAGAGGAGAGGAGAGGAGATGGAGAGGAGGAGGAGAAGGAGGAGAAGGAGAAGGAGAAGGAGAAGGAGAAGGAGAAGGAGAAGGAGAAGGAGAAGGAGAAGGAGAAGGAGAAGGAGAAGGAGAAGGAGAAGGAGAAGGAGAAGAGAAGGAGAGGAGGAGAAGCCTTTCACCAGCTCCAAACCCATGAGCTCACACAGTGCCCATGCAGTGCTGACCACAGCCGAGATGCCTGGCAGAGCCTGTCCTTACCCTGTGCTCAGCACAGCCATTTGTTTCATTGGTTTTAATCCATGTCCCTGATTTTCCTGTCCCTCTTGGGCGACAAACAAGCCATGACCCATTCCCCTTCACGAGCTGTGTGCCCATCCCATGCTGGTTTTCACCCCTGGCCCATGGCAGACCAAGGGCAGCCCCTGGTGCAGCTGTCCCCATGCCCTGCCTGCTCCCCCAGCCCCATGTGTGACACTGTCACACACCCAGGCACGTCCCCACTCTCTGATTTTGGCCTCACAGCCACGCCCAGCCCCACGATCCATCCAGGGTCCCCACAAGGCTGTGCTTGGCCTGGACAGGGGGCTGTGCCCATCCCCTGCTCCTTCCCCAGCACCAGGGCTTTGGGGAGGCAGGAGGGGCTGCTGGGGGTCACAGGGAGCCCCCAAAGCTGACTCAGGGCTCTTTCCCAGGAGCTGTGGGGTGCCCTTGCCAGCCCTGGTCACTCCTCTTCCTCCCTGACCCTCGCAGCGAGGTTCTGGCTCCCGTCACGGTGAGAGATCCCTGTGCCATTAAAGCTGTTTCCATTCTCACTTCCCACCTCTGCCCGTGCCAAGTGTTGGGCTCATTCCTCTGATTCACGGGATCTCTCTGGATTAGAGAGCACAGCAAACACCAGCCCTGCGAGCAGGGAGGGCTCCCAGGGCTTTTTTAGCTGCAGCCCCCGGTTCAGAGCAGCCAGCCTGGTCCCTGCAGTGCCACAGGGCACCAGGTCAGCCCAGCTCCTCCTGGGGACACTCAGCCTGGCCACGGGGGCATGGGGACAGGCAGGGGATGTCACCTCCCCTCCGGGCAGAAAGGCTGGGGTAAGTTGGCAGGGATTTATCAGGAGGGCCTCGTGCTCTGTCACACGCAGGGGAGGTGGCAGGGGGGCTGCTGGCCCGTGGCCCCTGTGTGCCACTCCCAAAGCACTGCCCGGACAGCAGGGCTGCACCCCCGGTGACCCCACTGTCAGCAGAGCCCCACTGCAACATCCCCCACCAGCACGGGGGAACACTCCCAGACTCACCCCACAGAGCTTTGGGGACCTTTCACATCAGCGTTCCCACTCTGGGGTGGCTTTAGCAGCAGGAAAGGGCAAGGGAGCCGTGCTCAGGTGGGCCACGGTGAAGGTTGGATGTTAGGAGGAGAGGAGCAAGTTAGAAACTCTCAGAAAGCCCGGTGGAACCAAGAGAGCCCCAGCACTGGCAGAGGGTCCGTCCCAGCTGCAGCAGGAGAGGGATCGGGGCAGAGCAGCCAGGAGCTGCCTCGGCCACCCCCAACGCGGGTTTGCCCATGGAGCAAGCTCAAAAGGCAGCCAGGGAATGTCACAGGGCACATCCAGCACCAAAGCAGAGCCCACGCAGGGCAGGAGGTGCCAGGGATGCCAGCAGAGCTCCTGCCAGCCTGCAGCCCATCCATCAGGGCTCAGTCCCAAAGCTCTTCACCTAAAGCTGGCGGGGAGCAGGGCTGGAGCAGGCACAGGCTGAGCTGGGGGGTTCTCATGACAATGAAAACAGGATCACAGAACCATGGAATGGTTTGGTGGGAAGGGATTTTAAAGCCCATCCAGTGCCTCCCCTGCCATGGCAGGGACACCTCCCACTGTCCCAGGCTGCTCCCAGCCCCAATGTCCAGCCTGGCCTTGGGCACTGCCAGGGATCCAGGGGCAGCCACAGCTGCTCTGGGCACCCTGTGCCAGGGCCTGCCCACCCTCTGCACGAAGAACTTTGTACCATCCAATCCAAACCTCTCTCTTGGTTTAAAACCATCCCCCTTGTCCTGTCCCCATCCACTGGTGTAGGAACCTGCCAGGTGTCCCAGGCCCAGCTCTGACACGTGCACACCCCCCTGCCAAGGTGCCACCAGCCCGTGCACCCAGTGACACACACTGGGGTCCCTTCCCCACGTGCATCTCCCAGCAGCAACGCCCCGGCCCAGGGGAGAGCACTTTCCCTGTCCAGCTGATGGGGGAGAGCCAAGGGGCTCCTCCGCTGCCTTCCCTGTGCAGGCTGCAGCCACTGGGACCTCTTCTCACGGAACCACAGAGCCACAGAAACGCGGAATCACAGAGCCACAAAGCCACAGAAACATGGAATCATGGAATCACAGAGTCACAGAATCATGGAATCACAGAGCCACAGAATCATGGAATCACAGAATCACAGAGCCACAGAATCATGGAATCACAGAGTCACAGAATCATGAAATCACAGAGCCACAGAATCATGGAATCACAGAACCACAGAATCACAGACTCATCGTCACAGAATCATGGAATCACAGAATCACAGAGTCACAGAATCATGGAATCACAGAATCACAGAGCCACAGAATCATGGAATCATAGAACCACAGAATCATGGAATCACAGAGCCACAGAATCATGGAATCATACAACCACAGAGTCACAGAATCACAGAATCATAGTCACAGAATCATGGAATCACAGAATCACAGAGCCACAGAATCATGGAATCATAGAACCAGGGTCACAGAGCCACAGTCACAGAATCACGGAATTGCAGAAGCACAGAATGGTTTAGGTTGGAAGATACCCAAAGACCAGCCCATTCCAACCCTCCTGCCATGGGCAGGGACACCTTCCCCTGTCCCAGCTGTGTCTCCATCCAAAGCACTCTGCACACATCCCAGGTGTCCCCAGGTTAAGCTCTTCCAAGCTCCCAGTAAATCCAAGGTCCCCAGGGAGTGACCAAACCCCGTGTTCTGAGGCAGACTTTGTCCCCGCAGCCCAGCTGGCCACCCCGAAGCTCAGGATTTATTGTAAGCCTTGAGAAACTCCAGGAAAGCCAAAAATAAACACAGCGAGAGCAAAGCATTTCCCACTGAAAGCCATGGCCAAGGAAAGGCTCTCCTGGGCTGGCTCCCTGTCCATTATGGTACAGATGTCTGTCCTTGGCCGTGCTGCTCCCTTGGAGCTCCCTTCCAGCCCGGGAGAGAAGGGGACTGGACACAATCCCAGGCCAGCAGCACCCCCAGCCCCTCACAGAGCCCCTTCCCAGGGCTTGGGGCACCCAGCAGAGGGTGCAGCCTCAGGAGAACAGGAATAGTGCTGGAATAGTGGGGATGATGTTTGAACAGCCACTGTCTGATGTCCAGACACTGCCCTCAGCACCTCAGCAGCAAAATTTGTGCCGTGGTAGAACTGGGTCTTGGTAAAAGCCTGGGAGAAATGGCTCCTTGGGCTTGTGGGTGACATCAAAGCCCAGGGTGTCACCTTGGATGTCACCTGGAGATGAAGCCACGGCTCAGCCAGGCTCTGCCTCCAGGCCCAGCTGAAGTCTCCTCTCACCTCACCCCGATGGCAGAACTCGAGGTTCAGACACATCCAGGCCTGCAGGAACTGATCCTGCTGCTAGGGAGGGCAGAACCCCTTTGCTTCCCACCCAGAAGGGCCAAAATCCATTTTGGGCCTGAAATGGACCCAGCCAAGGGGGGATTCAGCAGCTCTGCACAGAGTTGTGTAAATGTGGGGGAGCAGGGTGGGCTGAGTGTGCAGCCCACGAACCCAGCCCGGGCAGCTGCCCCTGGATCCCTGGCAGTGCTCGAGGCCAGGCTGGATGGGGCTGGGAGCAGCCTGGGACAGTGGAAGGTGTCCCTGCCATGGCAGGGGTGGCACTGGATGGCTTTAGGGTCCCTCCCAACCCAACCCATTCCACGTTTCTGTGATTCCTGAACTGCCCTGCCTGGCTGGCACACGGGCAGGGCACAGCAGCTCTGTGCCAGGAGGGTTCAGGTGGTGCCCTCCTGCCTGCCCAGAGCTCCCAGCGGTGCCCTGGGGGACAGGGACAGGCTTTAGGGTCCGCCTGCAGCAGTGACCCCTGAGCAGCACAGGGGCCATCTCGGACCCTCGGCCTGGGGACAGCGCTGTCCTGAGCCCAGATGACAGCAGGGCCCATCTGCTCCACTGCTGCTCCTGCTCCTGTCCCAGCCATGGGTGGGGTGGATGCAGAGCAGGTCCAACACCTCCACGTCCCCCCTCGTGGCCCAGCAGTGTCCCACCACCACCACTGGGGTCAGTGCCACCATAATGCCACTGCCACCACCAAAATTAACCCCCCTCCTTCAGAACACATTAGGGGCAAATCGAGGGAGGGAGAGAAGTGCCTGCAGTTCATAAATGAACTTGTGCTGAAGAACCAACCTCTGCACTTCGGTGTGTGCTGGACACGGCCCCAGAGCACTCCCAGAACCCACCAGCACCTCCCCTCCACTCACTCCTGGCCATCCCAGCTCGATCCCCCATTTCCCCCACCCCAGCTCACTGGGCCAGACCCCTGGGCAGCGTTCAGGGACTTGGCTGCTCTCAATTATCGCCACTTCTGCACAAACTGAGCCAAACCTTGACTGCTCAGGTGTGCAGGAATAGGAAAAAGCAGAGCCACAAATGCAGCTGGCACGAGGCACCTGGGAGTCACCAAGGGGTTGTGTTTGGGGCTGGAATTCTCCAGGCAGGCAGCCCGGTTTAAGGACAGGCCTGAATTCAAACCAGGTGTGCCAGGCAAAGGCAAACTTCAGCTGCTTCCATCTTTACCTGAGTTAAAGGTGAGTGGGGACAGAATGGAACAAATCAATTAAATTAAACCAGCAGGAAGCTGGGCCAGGGCAGGCTCAGGCTGAGATCAGGGAAAGGCTCTTCCCCCAGAGGGTGCTGGCACTGCCCAGGCTCCCCAGGGAATGGGCACGGCCCCGAGGCTGCCAGAGCTCCAGGAGCGTTTGGGCAGCGCTGCCAGGGATGGACAGGGGGGGGCTGTTGGGGGGTCTGGGCAGGGCCAGGGGCTGGGCTGGATGGTCCCTGGGGGTCCCTCCCAGCTCAGGACATTCTGTGATTCCATGAAAGCTGTGACAGCAGGGGACCAAAGCAAGTGTCCTTCAACGTCCCCACAGAGGTCCCAGCCCTGCAGGTGACAGGAGAGCCAGAGGAGCTGTCCCAGCTGAACTTTGAGGAAGAAGCTCCCAAATCTCTTTCAGCCCTGGGACACTGAGGGCTCCTGCAGCCCCCAGGAGCCATTCCCAAAGCGATTCCTGTCCGGGTCAGCCCACAGCTGGATGTGCAGATGTTCAGGGCTGCAGATCCTCACCAGTGCAGGGCTCCAGCAGGGAATGCCACACTCCTGGAAACCCAGAGCTTCCTGTGCTAGTGCTGAGTGCTCTACTGACAGCAAAAGGGGCCTGGAAACACAGGAGGGGAAGGAAACCTGTTTGGAAACTGCTGCTTCCTGCCGAGCTGGCCAGGGGGACCGAGCCAGAGAGCTCCGCTTCACCCGGGCAAACAGCTCCGAAGTGCCTCCAGCCCAGGGCAGGGGTGCTCTGAGCAGCAAACAGCAGCCTGCAGCACGTTCCCCACCTGACAGGAATGCTGTCAAATTGAGGGATCCCGCGAGCAGGAACATTCCTGGCACACGGACTGCGATCCGAAGGGAAAGGGACAGACAGCCCTCTAGTGTAAAGCCAATGCCAGCCGTGTTTGCAGGGCCGTGGAGAGCACTGAGCAGGGCCAGCTCCGCGGGGATGGGGGCTTGGGAAGGAACCTGGGTGCAGGGAGAGGGGTTTGCTCCCACCACAGCTCCCACTGCTCCTGAAAACAGGCCACTGCCTCAGGGATGTGCAGTTCCAGAATCCCAGAATGGGTTGGGTTGGGAGGGACCTTAAAGCCCATCCAGAGCCACCCCTGCCATGGCAGGGACACCTCCCACTGTCCCAGGCTGCTCCAAGCTCTGTCCAGCCTGGCCTTGGGCACTGCCAGGGATCCAGGGGCAGCCACAGCTGCTCTGGGCACCCTGTGCCAGGGCCTGCCCACCCTCCCAGGGAACAATTCCTTCCCAATATCCCATCCAGCCCTGCCCTCTGGCAGTGGGAAGCCATTCCCTGTGTCCTGTCCCTCCAGATCCTTGTAGTGCAAGCCCTACAGGTCCTGGTGGCTTCCAGGTGACCATTTCTCTGCAGAGACAAATTCCACACTCCCAAACTCCAGATTTGCTCCTAGGCTTTCCGCCATCCCCTCTGGGCAGGAGAGGCTGTGGAGCCCTCCCAGCCTTACCCCAGCACCCCCAAAGGGCTTCTGAGAGCCCAGCTTGCCCAGCAGCTCATGGCACATCCCTGACACAGCCCCCATGGGAGCAGGGAAAGCTGAATTTGGACCTCCAAAGATATTTTCCTTTCCTCTCCCTCTGATGAAGAGCTGGGCTGAGTTCCCACCTCCTGGTGCACGTGGCTGTGTTGTGCACAGGGATTATTGTCCGTGGCTCCCACCATCACTCACAGCCTTAAGAAAGACGCACAATTAAAATCAATATTTAAAGTCATCAAACAAGCAGAGGCAAATTTGAACAGCCCCACAATTCACTGTGACATAACAACCCAGGGTGCAGGGCTGAGCGCTGAGCTGCAGCGCCGAGAGCACAGTTCTGCCCACAGTCTTCAAAATTTAATGAAAACACACCAGTTTTAAACACTACCCCAAATCCAGCTCACAAAATCTGTCACTTTGATGTGAACGGTCCCAGTCTCAGACTAATCAGTCACTTTTACTTCCTCTTTAGTAGCTAAAGACGCAAATGAACTCCCAGCAAACCGCACAGCTCCGGGAGGAGAATTTAGCAGCCAGATGGTTCTCGCAAAAGATTGGTTTTTAACAAAAAAATAAAAGTGAGCCCGTTTCCCCCACGAGCAGCTCACGGGAGATGAGGTGACACATCACAAGTCACTACGGAGTGTGACATTAGAGCATCACTTCTGCCACAAAAATGCCCCTTCCTAAAGCACCATGTAAATCAGAATTATCCCTAATAACGGATCAATTAGTGCAAGGCACTGTAATTATCCCGTGCACTCAGGGAAGAAAGGGAAGCGTCACCCTGGAATGCAAACATCCCTTTGTTTCCAGAGGAAGGCACAGCACGGAGAGAGAAAACAAAGCACAGAGTGCTGGAAAGGCACCAGGATTC
Organism: Daphoenositta chrysoptera; assembly: GCA_013397915.1. Classification (NCBI taxonomy): domain Eukaryota; kingdom Metazoa; phylum Chordata; class Aves; order Passeriformes; genus Daphoenositta; species Daphoenositta chrysoptera. The sequence continues at coordinate 15,824 of VZRO01008052.1, read as the reverse complement.
CCAGAGCCATCGGAGGGAATGTGCCCAGCTCCCATGGGATGGGGAAAAGCTGGGATGGGCTGGAAACTCCCGCCCAGGCAGTGAACCTCCCTCTCTACTGCCGTACCCATTTGCTTTCTCCAGACTGTTCCCACCTCCGTGAGGAATTGCAGCTGGGGATGGGGATCAGAGCACAGCAACAATAAAGACTCTCCAGACCTCCATGGATCAAGGACAGAAATGCTGGACAAGGAAGTTTCTGTGAGTCAGCTCCAGAGTGAACAGAAAAACATTGTCAAAAGGGTTTGGATGCCCTCAGGATGCAGATGCTGGAAGGAAGAAGGAGTCTATGTCCCGTGCTTGTCCTTGGCTGTCTGGGCTGGAACTGGGGCAGCAGCGCAGGGAACAAATCCCATTCCACAGGTGATTTGGAGATCTGCAGGGTGGGAACCCTTCAGATGTTTCTGACCCATTGCTAAATAACTCCTCAGCACCATAAAGAGAGAAATCATGTGCTGGGCACCCAAATGTCAGAGCTTTTTGGATGTCTGAGTGAAAGGGGACAGGATTAAAAAGTAATGTCATGAATGGGACAGGAAGTGCAGGAAGTTCTGCTCCTGGGGCTCCAGCCCCTTCCCAGCTCCGTTCCCTGCCCTGGACTCGCTCCAGCCCCTCCAGGTCTCTCCTGTCAGGAGGGTCCCAGAGCTGCCCCAGCACTGGAGGTGCCCCAGCAGTGCCAGCACAGGGGACGGGCACTGCCCTGCTCCTGCTGCCACCCCAGGGCTGGCACAGCCCAGGATGACCAGAGATGACCAGAAGAACATCATAGAACCAGAGAACCAGAGTCCCAGAATGGGTTGGGTTGGAAGGGACCTTAAAGCTCATCCCATCCCACCCCTGCCATGGGCAGGGACACCTTCCACTGTCCCAGGCTGCTCCCAGCCCCAATGTCCAGCCTGGCCTTGGGCACTGCCAGGGATCCAGGGGCAGCCACAGCTGCTCCGGGCACCCTGTGCCAGGGCCTGCCCACCCTCCCAGGGAACAATTCCTTCCTAATGTATGTCCTAGTATGTCCTACAGGGTCAGGCAGAGGGAATTATGATGGTTGGGTCTGGCAAAGAGAAGGTGAAGGGAGATTTAATTCCAGCCTCCAGCTGCTCCAAGGCAGCTGAAAGGATGGCAAGAGCCAAGCACACCTTTGTGTGGCCAGGTGACACAGCAAGGAGCCACAGCCAAGAACTGCAGCTTGGGATGTTCAGTTCAGACATCAGGAAAAGCTTTTAAATCAGCTCCAGTACTGGGAAAGGCCAGCAAGGCTCCAGCACTGGAGGTTTCCAAAGCTTGGATAGAGAAATCCACGGCAGACCTGAGCTGAGGTGCAATAGCCCTGATCTGGACCCTCCCCCCAGCACCTCCAGGATTCTGGGATTTGGCCAGGTCTGGATGTCCTCAGAGAGGTCCCTGCCCCTGCAGGGTGGCAGGAAAGGCTTCCAGCACAGGGTGCATGTGAGGACTCCGGAGCTCCAGGGAAGCTCTGCTGTAATTACCATCGATGTGGGACTCGGGGCTGGGGCGGCTGGAACCAGTCCACACAAAATGTGCCCGGGGCTCCGTCCCCAGGAGCAGCCAGCAAGGCAAACACAGGCACGGGACAGCGCCTGAGAGGGTCTGCTGCCCTCCTGAGTGTCCCTGCCACGGTCCCTGGCTGTCACCCCCTCTGCCACCTCCCCAGCACCTGCTCTGAGCCCACAGGGAGCCAGCGCCATGTGCACCATCGGCCCTGCCCAGCCCTGCCCGGGGACAGAGCCAGGGACCCCCTCACCCAAGGGACACGGGCCAGCCACGGTGCTGACCCAGGCCAGGGGACAGAGCCAGGGACCCCCCTCGCCCAAGGGACACGGGCCAGCCACGGTGCTGGCCCAGGCCAGGGGACAAAGGGCTTGGGCTGCCTCGGCCAGACAGCCCATGGGGCTGTGGGGGAGGACAGGGTATCCCCATCCTTGGGAAGGCATCCATCCTTGGGAAGATACCCATCCTTGGAAAGACATCCATTCTTGGGAAGACATCCATCCTTGGGAAGACATCCATCTTTGGAAAGACATCCATCCTTGGGAAAGACATCCATCCTTGGAAAGACATCCATCTTCGGGAAAGACATCCATCCTTGGGAAGATACCCACCCTAGGGAAAATACCCATCTTTGGGAAGATACCCATCCTTGGAAAGACATCCATCCTTGGAAAGACATCCATCTTCGGGAAAGACATCCATCCTTGGGAAGATACCCACCCTAGGGAAGATACCCATCCTTGGAAAGACATCTATCCTTGGGAAGGCATCCATTCTTGGGAAGACATCCACCCTTGGGAAAGATATCCATCCTTGGAAAGAAACCCATCTTCGGGAAAGACATCCATCCTTGGGAAGATACCCACCCTAGGGAAGATACCCATCTTTGGGAAGATACCCATCCTTGGGGAAGACATCCATTCTTGGGAAGACATCCATCCTTGGGAAGATACCCATCCTTGGGAAGATATCCATCCCTGGGAAGATATCCATCCTTGGGAAAGACATCCATTCTTGGGAAGACATCCATGCCGGACAGGACAAGCCCCTGAGCAACCAGACGTGGCTTTGAAATCAGCTGTGCTTTGAGCAAGAGGTTCTTTAGATACCTCCAGAGGCACTCCAGGTGTATCCAGGTGATTCCTCCAAAATATTCCATGATTTCTTGAAAGCAAATATTCTGAGCCCTGCCTTGCCTGACCCATGCAGACAGGACCCAGCACTGACCCACTTGAGAGTCATCAAGGTGATGCCTCAAACTACTGAGCCCCCCAGAAACTGAACTAAAAATCCCAGCACTGGAGTGTTTGTGTTTTCTTGCTTCCAGCCTCCTCGATGCTTTGCACGTGCTTGTGGAGTGTTTCTGCTTTCCTTGACAACCAGGGAGGATTCCAAATAAAACTCCAGTGCTTTTCTAATCCCCTGGTTCCAGGAGAGGGACGATAAAGGCTGTAAAATCTGCTGGTGCTGTTGATCAGCTCCAGTGTGAAGGTTGGGAGGGAGGTGGGCCAGCCCAGAGACACAAACCTGCTGTGGATGCAGCAACAGCCCTCAGGAGATCATCAGTCTTGTCACCTGGCACTGTGTCACTGCTAAAGAGGTGATCAGTGACTGCTCAGACCTCCACATTTCAGCTCTGGGCTGAATTTAAGCATTTCCTGGGTCCCCTGGGAGATAACTCAGCACCACTCTCTGAGGGACAGAGCTGCAAAAGCTGAGACTACATCACAGAAAGGCTCATTGACCTGGTCAAGGATACGAAGAAGGCAGAAGCAGGGCCAAGACCAGACTCCAGAGGCCTTCTAGGAGCACTCTAAAATCAAAGTCAGCATGGGCAGAGTCTGTGGCACACCACGAGGTGTGCTCTGCCCACACGGGCAGGGCCTGGCCGTGAGCTGCACACAGCCCAAGGGGACACCTGTGTCACCTGGTGCCACTGTCCTGAGCCCACACCCGCCCTCTCCCCCTCACAGAGGGTACCCCAAACCAGCCACCCCAAACTCCCATTCCTGTGTGTCCCAGCAGCCTCAGTCAGACACAGCCCAGGCTGGGGTGAGTTTGCATATTTAAACCAACTCTGCACGAATTCCTTCGGCATCTCTGCGCAAGCACGGCAGGATCCACCCTCGGCCTCTTTTAGCTGATTAAGACTTTTCAGTACAATTGTCCCCTTTTCCCTCAGCCTCTGGAAACCTCCAGGAGTTGCAACCACAGCAGGAAAGGGGAGGAGAAGCTGGGCTTTGTGTGTCACCCGCCTCACTCCTCCCTCCCACACCTCTGTGTGGCTGTGATGGAGAAGCCCTGACACCCTGCTACTCACAAATCCCAGATGGATGCATCGGGCTCCGGGACACAGCACAGAGCTTTCCACATGGCCAGGAGGGACAAGCCCTCCCAGAAACTCCCAGGCCCCACGCTGAGATGCTGCCCCTGCCAGCCCCTCTGTGCAGTGGTGCAGGGTACTCCTGTTCCACTGGGGCTGTGCCTCCTGCATAAAGAGAAAACCTCTTTAGGAACACCAAAAGAGGCGCCTGGCACTTGGAGATTTGTCTTAATGAAGGTGCCAGCAGCAGAGAGCACTGCAGATCGCAGGGGAAGAGGGCACACACCCAGTCAGCCCGGCTCCCCTCTTTCCCTGCAGGGTGGCTCCCGGGGCTGCTCCCGGCCCTTCCAGCGGGATGGGCTCCAGCACGGCGGGGCTGAGCCGCCCGAGCCCCGGCACAGCCGGCTCAGAGCAGAGATTAGAGCTCAGCTCTGCGCAATCTTCCTTGTCCTGCTTTGTGCCGAGGCTCCGGCTCAGGCGATTTGCCCTCTCCCCGGGAGGACGGGGAGGGAAGGATGCTCAGCCCCGGTGCCCCCAGCCAGCAGCACTGTCCGTGCAGGGGTGCAGCAGCCTCGGAGCATCCTTCCCTTCCCTGCCCCCAGCTCACACGCTCCTCGCTGCTTCCGAGACCAAGAACGTGGAAAATTCACATCTGTGCTGCTGGATTGTGTGGATTTTGGTTATTCCTCTGGAAGGCTCAATGGCCAAAGTGGTTGTCGGGGTCAGAAGAAGATTACACAGCACAGGGCCCGTGTCGGCAGCCACTGACTGGCACAAGGAATGTGGGATGGCAGCTGTGCACCCCCGTGTCCCTTGGCAGCTTCCAGCTCCACAGAAGAGTGGATGGAGCAACAGCCATTCCCCTGCCTGTCATTCCAGGCCCCTGGAGCAGGGGAGAGCAGAGGGACACACGCGGTGTAACACTGGCCCCTTGCTGCTTCCCACCAGTGACTCCCACTCCTTCCCACTCCTTTATGGACACAACAGGCTCCCAGGAGGTTTTCCCAAGCCACACCTGGAGCTCCTGAGCTCGGGATGGAGGGAATTAAGGAGGGGCCCGGCTGGTTCAGCTCCCTGTGCTGGTGGAGCTCAGCACGTGCTGCCCACAGCCCTCAGCACTTTCTCACTGCTTCTCATTAACTCCTCCTCTGGCCCAGCTTTGTCTGGGAAAACATCCCAGATCCAGCAGGGAACAACGACGCCTGCACCAGTTCAATGCCCAGGCACCGAGTGGTGCAACAGCACCTCCACCTTTTTGCCCAAAAATTCCTCTTTAAACACATTCCTCTTTAGAAAACCTCTCCAAACACAGCCTCTGCTGGGCCCATGGAATACAGGTCTGAGGTGTGGGCAGCCTGCTGGGAAAGGGGGGACAAAGCCCAGAAAATGCAGCGGCCCCTCGATAAAAAAATTACATTATAAAGACAGGAAATACAGAATAATGCAATGAATGGTGTTTTCTCTCAAGAGGAGAAAAAAGAGCTGCTCTCATATCGGTGATGTTGATGTAGGTTCTCATATTACAGGGATTTGTAGTCAGGTTTAAAAAAAAATGAATAAGCATAGAAAGCCCTTTTTCGGTAAAAATGAATTGTGTTAATAAGGCAGCAAGTGCTGAGAACAGGGAAAGCTCTGCCTGTCCAACTGCCCCTGGTGGCTATTTCTGGCTTACAAGGCACTTGAAGCATCCTGGCAGCCCTCAGTGGGAAATGTAGTCCAGATCCAGCAGGATGGACACTCAGCTAAACAGAATCTCCAGGTTCATAAGGACTTTCCAGCCAGACCTGCCAGCAACCAGGCTCCCCAGCCTCTCACAGGAGCAATTCATAAACTGCAGCAAAAAACCAAATAATTCAACCCCAAGCCCCTGCAAGCCTTGTTCTATAAATAAAGCCGTTGTAACACAGTTTTTATATTTCATTATCCTCCGTGCTGTTCTACACGATGCTGGCGGCAGCCGGGAATGTCACAGTGTGGGGAGAGCAGCGCTGCAGCACCGGGGATGGAGCAGAGGGGGTCGGGGTGTCCCTACCACACCCAGCACCTGGACGCTGCTCTGCCAGCACCGCCAGCCCCAGGGGTGACAAAGAGCCCCGGGCACAGCCTGGCACCGGCTGGGCACAGGCACGGAGCCGCCGGGCTCGGATCGATGGCAACCCCTGCGCCGGGCACGGCTCCGGCAAATGGAGGCTCGGCTATCAGGATCCCCCCGGGGCCCGGGGAGAAGCTGGCAGCGGAGCCTGCTCCCAAGGTGTTCCCCGACCGGGAATAAATTGGCCATTTCACGTTTCAGACCGACACAAAGCCTCTCAAGGAGGCGGTGTGCGCTGTGGATCACAGCTCGGATGTGTCCTTTGATCGTCACAAATAAATCAGCCAGAGTGCCCTCCAAAATGGAAAGGAAAAGAGAATTTTATCTGTGTCGCTGACGGGAACGGGAAGCGAGCTGGAGACGGCACAGCCGGGAGCCGAGTCCGTGCAGCCGGAGGCTCCGCATGCCCAAAGCTCCGTGCCCAGCAGCCCGGCCAGCCCCGGAGCTGCCTCGATGGGCTGATCCCTCCAGTTAAAACCTGCAATCCGCGGGCTGGGCTCCCAGCAAACACACCTGGGCTGTGTGCTCGGCTCCGGGCGGGCTGAGCCCGCAGCCCGGCCGCGAGTGTCCCTCCCCGCAAGCGGCCCGGGCACGGCGGCACCGGGGGGCTCCGAGAGCCGCCGCAGCCCCCGGCCCCTGTGCCAGCCCTGCCCCAGCCCCAGCCCGCGCACCGGGGCCGGGAAGCAAAGATTATGGCCAAAGTCCCTGGAAAAGGGCTCCGGGCAGAGCTCCGGCTGTGCCGGGCTGAACGCTCCGTGCCTCTCCCGCGGCGCAGCGAGCGGAAAGGGCTCCGGCCGCTGCACCCCCGCCCTTCCCAGCCTCTGGCTCCCGGGCACGAAGCGGGGGGACCCTGAGCGGGGGCTCTGCGGGGAGCCCCCCCCGCACCCCGGGACCCGCTGTCCCTGCGGGGCGCCCGGACCCTGCGCGAACTTCCCCGTCCGGAGGCACCGCGGGCGGGACGGGCTCGGGCAGCGGGGCCGGAGCTGCCCCGGCAGCGGGGCCGGCAGCGGGGGAAGCCGCGCTGCCCCATCCCCTCTGCGCCCGGCCCGGGCCCTCCGCCGCGGGATGCGGGCTGGGGATGCGCTTCCCCCGGAGGCACCAACTTCGCCCGGTCACCCCAAGGCCGAGCTGAGCCAAGCCGAGGCTGGGCGGCGGCTGGAGGGGGCTCAGCCCGCTGCTCCTTTTCCATCTCTCTGTNCCTCCTTCCATCCTGCTGCTCCTTTTCCATCCCTCTGTCCTCCGTCCATCCCGCTGCTCCCTTTCCACCCCGCTGTCCTCCTTCCCTCCCGCTGCCGTGCTCCGCGGCTGGAGCCGAGCCGTGCCCGGTGCTCGCTCCCCCTCCGGCCTCGCCTCCGCTCCGCTCCCGCAGCCGCGGCGCTCCCGCTCCCCCCGCGCCCTCCCCGCCGCCTCTCCCGGCCCCAGCGCTCNGGGCCGGAGCCTCATTCCTGGAGGAGAGGTGCCACCTAAAGGAAGCGGCGGAGAGGGACGCCCGGGCGGCGGCGGGCACCGGGCCCGCTCCCTCCTCCCCACCTCCCGCCGCAGCCGCGCCCGCACCGCCCCGGGGACCGCGGGGGCCACGGCTNTTCCCGGCGCGGGGCGAAGTTGGGGCCGCGGCCGCCGTGCCCTGCCCGGGGGGGGCCGGGGCGCACCTACCTTCAGCTATCGCCCTCTTCATCTTAGGGGTCGGGGAAGGCACGTCTGGAGGCGCAAAGTGGAGCGGCAGCGGTACAATCCTTGGGAAAGCGGGGCAGATCCCGGTGCCAAACTTCAGCCCGAGCGGGGAGCGGCGGCGCACGGGGAGGGGGGGGCGCTCCCGGTGCCGGCGCCCTCGCTCATCGGGGGAATGAGCAGCCCCCGAGCTGGAGTCAGCATCCAGGCGAGGCTCCCCCTCCCTGCCTCGCCTCGCCTCGCCTCGGCTGCCTCCTCCCCCCGCCCGCCCGCCGCACGCACGGGGCCGGGGCTGCGGCGGATCCCGCGGCGGGGAGCGGAGCCGGCTGCGCTGGATCCCGGGAGCGAGCGGCGAGCGAGCGGGGATGGAGAGGCGATGAATGTTTTATGGGATCATGTGGTTTGACGTGAGAGGAATCAGCCTAGATCGGATTTACTGGCTGGAGGAGTGAGCGGGAGGACGGGGGAGCCGGGCACGGGCTGGCGGGGGGAGGAGGGGCCGCTCCGACGGCGGCGGCTCCGCGGAGGAGCCCCCGCGGTGCGCGGCCGCGGCNGTTTTCCCCTGCTCTGGATCTGCGCACCGGGGAGACGCCGAGAGACACCCGAACGCGCAGTGCCTGCTCTTCCTCACCAGACTGGGCTGCCGCGGGTGCGGAGCTGCTGCTTTCCCGAGGGAAGGAGGTCTGAGAGCCCCTTGGGTACAGCCCGAAGGAGAATTCCCTGTGGCTGGGCCCTCTCGCCATCCCTGCCCCTTGGGATCACGCTCCCGCGGGCAGGAAGGACAGCAGCTTGCCTCAGTTTACCCAAAGGGCACGAGGGTTACACAGTAGATGAGGCAGGGCTGGATCCCCACCCTGCTGAGCTCTCCGGCAGCCTTCCCTGTCCTGCAGGGACGAGGGCTCCTGCACGGGCTGATCCCACCTGCAGCTGTCCTGGGAAGCAGAAAGATGGATTTTTATTAAATGAACTCATTTGCTCAGCGGGGAAAGGAGGAGGGGAGGATGGTGCCAGGGAAAGCTGAACATCCACGGTACGGAGAGGTGGTGGCTCTGTCCCTGCTAGTCAGAGGTTCAGCTCCAGATCCATGTACAATGTGTGTATGTGTCTGTATCCACGTGGAACTGTTCCACGTCTGTTCCACGTCTGTTCCACGTGGAACCCCGCTCGGAATTCTGCCTACAGCCCTGGAGCCCCCAGCACACGGGACATGGAACTGTGGGAGCAAGTCCGGAGGACGCCGTGAAGTTGCTGAGGGGTCTGGAGCCCCTCCCCTATGGAGACAGGCTGGGAGTTGGGATTGTTCAGCCTGGAGAGGAGAAGGTTGTGTGGGGACCTCACAGCGCCTTCCAGGGTCTGAAGGGACTGCAAGAGAGCCAGGGAGGGACTTTTCATCAAGAACTGGAGTGCCAGGACAAGGGGGAATGGCTTCCACTGCCAGAGGGGAGGGATGGATGGGATATTGGGAAGGAATTGTTCCCTGGGAGGGTGGGCAGGCCCTGGCACAGGGTGCCCAGAGCAGCTGTGGCTGCCCCTGGATCCCTGGCAGTGCCCAAGGCCAGGCTGGATGGGGCTTGGAGCAGCCTGGGATGGTGGAAGATGTCCCTGCTCATGGCAAGGGTGGCACTGGATGAGTTTTGAGGTCCCTTCCCACCCAAACCGCTCTGGCATTCTACAATGTGTGTATTTATCTCTACCTGTGTACTCCAGGTACGGAAATGCTGTTGAACCTTCATTCCTCACTTATGGTTTGTCACCCCAACATTGGCCACCTCTTCCAGCTTGCCCTCAGGGCTGGTGTCACAACCGCATCCTCCAAGGCCTGCGCAGTTTCCACCTTTCCATGCAGGCATCGCTCCAAGGTGAGGCAGGGTTCAGTTTCTCCTGTGTGCAGTCACCCTCCCACCTCACCCACGGGCTGTGGGTGCCGCACGCTGCCCCACCCCACAGTCAGCTGTGGGAAAAAGAAACGCAGCCACAGGCACCTAACTGGACACTCGAGGCAGATGGAGGTGATTCACTGCGTGTGGGCTTTATTTGTGCCAGCAGCCTCAGCTGGCCCCAGGCACTGGGCTCAGAATCACAGAATCACAGAATCTCAGAATCACAGAATCACAGAGTCACAGAATCTCAGAATCACAGAATCACAGAATCACAGAATCACAGAA
>VZRO01008051.1:0-25542 GCA_013397915.1 Daphoenositta chrysoptera | reverse complement strand
CGGAGGCTCCCCTCTCGAGACTGTTGCCAAAACCACTCCTTTAGTTGAAAATCCGATCCTAGCCCCGAGGAAGACGGGCCACTGTCACTTTCTCGGAGACTCTGCCGCGGCTCCTCGAGCCCCTCCAGCCGCGGATAGGGCTCCTGTCCTGCTCGGCCGAGTGGTTACTTAGCATCCCTCACCAGGAAACCTTTCCAGAGAAAAATGTGGTGCTGCCGTTCAACTTCTTCACTGTGATGAGAAACAAACGAGGTGGAGCTCTGAGTGTAATAATTTTAGCGCAAAGAGATTTTTAGATGTGTTTTATGAAATGGCCTGGGCATTTCCTTGAGTCCATCAGAGGAATCTTACGATTGTGCCCAGCAAGGCTCCTGGATCAAGAGATGAGCACAGCTGAGCCCGTACAGCCATCTCCTTCGCTGGTGCTGGCACGGTGTGCTAAAACAACAAAACTAGTGCTCTGGGTGAGTTGAACTAAGCAGTGTGTTTAAAGCCTTGCATTTCAGAAGTCAGGTGAACAAGCTGGTTGATGAGAGCAGTGGAAGGTTTGTCATCTTCCTGTCTTCCAGTGACATGAAATTGTTAATTCAGTGGAGCATTGAATAGCAATTCTGCTTTCTGTATCATCCCCTTCTTTAACTATATGCAAAGCTTTGTAGTGGAAATTGAATCACCAAGGCAATTCTTGTAGTATTGAAAAAAAAAAAAAAGCTTATACACGAAAACCCAGAAATCTGCTTTACCTGGGTGCAGCAGTGTCCTGTTGCTTCGGGGAGCCTGATCTGGGATCCTGCAGGGTAGGGACTGGCCTGTGTTCCCACTGAGTGCACAGGGAGGTGAGTGTGGTCAGCACTGCTCCGCAGTCACTGAATCACGCAGTAGCAGGCGCAAGAGTGCAATAGGAACTGCCACTGAACAGGCAGCAAAGATGGTATTATAAACACAGTGAAATTCCAGCATAAAGTTGACAGTTCATTTGTGGACGAGAAGGTCTCTCTTGCTGATTCATTTTCATTGTGTAATGAGGTTGAAAGGCCCTTTCTATTCATACCCTTTCCAAAATAGCTGTGGCCTGTGTGTATGGACAGCTGGTGTGTTCTTGAATGGACCAGAATAACCTAACTCACCATGGAGACTGAAAATACTTTTCTGGGTAACAGTGCACATGAGTTTATGGATACAAAAGAAAGGAGAAAGGGTAAGTAAATAATAACCAGCATTACAGAAGAAACAACAGCAAGCCCTGTTAAGGAAACCCTCCTGTCTGACCATCCAGGACCCACTCTGGCAGTCACACTTGCTCCACTTGAGCTGGGACCAAGGCCCCATTAGAGCCCCCCTGAGGTGCCCCCCTGTACACCTCACACTCACACAAAGTCTTCTTACCTGCTTGGCCCAAGTTTCCCATAGCAGAGTCTAAACACCTGGATCCTTAAAATAAATTAATCATGGTGCAACAACAAAACAACAGCTTGAGCTGGGTGCCTCTGAGGAGGGACCCCAAACAAAAGAAACCCTGTGTATTTAATACCCTCACAGTCTGGGGTCCTCAGCACCTGCTGTGTCTCTGAGTGTCTGTTCATGTGGCTGTGTCACAGGTCCCCATACCCTTTGTTGTGTAAAGGGTTGGCACCAGGTCAGTCAGGCTTTGCCACCCAGAGCTCCATCTGCATTTCACACTGCAGCTGCACGCTGAGCTACCTGCACTATACGTCTTCCTCAACAATCAGAAAGTAACCTGCAATGAACTGGAAAAGCACCAGAAAAATTTTTCATGGTGCTTTACATCTTCAAAGCTTCACTCATAGCCCTGGTAATCCATTCTGGGCTTGGATAAGGCTCAGGCAATGCTTCAGTTCCTAAGCTTTTGAGTGGTCTGTCATGGGTGGGTCTCACACACAGCATGTTACTGGGGGTTGCTGCAAACACCTTTGGTCTCCTGATGTAGGGCATTCCTTAGTATGGTCTGGGGCTGAGTTGATGCAGATCTCCTCTCACATTCATCAGTGTGGCAGCTTCTGAGTTTGCAAAGACCCCAAGGAGAATTTATAACAGGATCTTATTCTTCCGAAAGTTTTTGTTAAGTTATGCTCTTGCTTAGCTCCCACAGGTCAGGGACTGATTACAAGCCTAATTCTTGTCCCCTCCACTCTAAGGGGGTAATGGGGGTCATCCTTTTTATTACATCTGTCCTCAGGTGAGCTCAGTGTCTTGTTTCTTTCTCTCCCCAGTTGGACATGCCTTGCCAGAAGAGGAGCAAAGAACTGTGTCCATGTCAGTCAATTAATCCCCTCCCCATGGAAGGATTTGGGTAAGATCTCATGAAGACCTGCCTGGGATCCTATAATTAGTTCATAGAATCGTAGAATGGTTTGGGCTGGAAGGGACCGAAAGATCATCCAGTTCTAACCCCCTGCCATGGGCAGGGACACCTTTCATTAGACCAGATTGCTCAAAGCTCCAACCTGGCCCTGAACACTTCCAGGGACAGGGCATCCACAGCTTCTCTGGATAACCCATTCCAGTGCCTCACCGCACTCACAGTAAGGAATTTCTTTCTAAAATCTAACCTAAACTTACTTTCTGATATCTAACCTAAATCTACTCTCTTTCAGTTTGAATTCTGACCACATCAGTCTATAGTTTGTACATCTCTCAGAGGTGTGTATGCAATGTTGTACAGCACACTTGTGTTGTCAAGGTCTGTGTGGACTATGTGTTTTTCAAACAGCCTTTGAAGACAACAGAGTCTCTTCTGTCAGTTAGAACATATTTCAATTTGGGCCTACATCATGAAATCTGAGAGATATTTTAAATGAACAATTTCAAAGGTTTTCAGCAAATGCAATGATAAATTTATTATTATTTCTTCTCAAAGTATTAGAAATACAATTAAAATACAAGAGTAAAAAGTATGACAAATGAATAGGAATAATGTTAGCTAGAGGTGTGTATTTGGGGATTCATTTTGATCAAATGCACTGTTCACAATGCAGCCATAATCTTGCTCACGTACTCTGGCATCCAAGTTATCTCTGGACCATTTCAAAGAAGAATCCCTTGTTATTGTAACTGTATCCATCTTTCTCTTCCTTCTGTGCAATGGAAAAAAGAAAAAGAACAACCTATTTTAATTTCTATTCTTATTTATAGTGAGAGATCAAACAATACTGTGAGCATGAATGGAACTGGGTTTTGGAGAGCTAGAGTTTTATGGTCAGTGATTCATATACCCTGTGTAAAAGAAATGGCATATGTTGATTCCTGGGAAAAAAAAGGTAAGTTTTCCCTCACATTCCTCAGAAGACTTCCCAAATGCTATGGCTCCTTTCTGGTCTTGCAGAAGACTGTGACTGATGGGAGTTTTGAGGTTTACAGGTGCTAAAAGAGGTGTCTTTACTTTGCTGAATGTAGCAAAGCTGGGAAAAGCCTTACCTGAACAGGTACACTGTAGAGGAGATGAGAATGAGAATAACAGCAACACCTGCCACGACTCCGATGACGATGGCAACCGTGTGGTTCAAATCCTCTGTGTCAGGGTCTTCAACTGAAGAGCAAACAAGAGCCCTGTCACTGAAAGCTAACCGTGTTGTGAACAGAAATGGTTTTTTCTCCACCCTTTCCTGTCTGTTTGGTTTATACAGTGTTCTCTGTGGCTTTTTAGAGTGGTGTCAGGGCCAGGTCCTCTGTGCTGTACCAAGCCCTGCTGTCCTGCTCTCTGGTATCTCTCCACTGGGCTTTTGAACTTTATTTCTGCTTGGATGACCACAGGCTCTCACCCACTGGGTTACTAACTTATATAATGAAAATTAAGAGCAAGCCCAGTCTTCTTCATAACAACACCCATTTTTGAAAATGGTGGGTGTAACACAGACGGGGAAATCCAAAATAGTTATTACCTATTTTTTCAGCCTCACAGTTTGGTCCTGTGTAGAGTTCTGAACATTCACAGAAGTGGAGGGAGGTGCTGTTGGTAGTTTCAGAGCAAATGCCATCATTCTTGCAGGGATTTGGCATACATGGGCCACCTGGGAAAAAAGGAGAAACACTTGACTCTCAGATAATCCAGCCCTGAAGAGAACTGTTCTTGCTTAGATTACGCTGACTCCTAATGCTGCACATCCCCTGTATTTTAGCGTGTTACTTGTATCTGACAACACGAATAAGGGAAAGAAACACTGTTTCTCCAGTGAAACATCCGAGCAAGATTCCTTGCATGGTTTTCTTTTGTGCAATCTCTCTTGCACGTATCCCTAACCCAGTGGTGTCCTTTAAAGTCAAGACTTCATAGCATCAAAGACAATGTGATAGAGGTTGACTCACTCCTGTAGCATCCACGACTGTAGTTTGAAATGCCACAGATTTCACCAGACCCACACGCTTCATCAGAGCAGAAAACAGTGGAGCTTTCTGTGCACTGGCATTTCTGAGAGCAGTCATCAGTGGTGAACATTTCTCCAATCTGGAAGAACAGGATTTAGATGTTAAAGAAGATCAAATAAAATCAGCCAGAAAAAACATGAATGTAGCACCGGGGCCCTCATTATACTCCCTCCAATGCTTTCCTGATGAACGGCAATAGGGCAGATTGGTTTTCTTAAAGTAGTTTGTTAAAAATAGCAAGCAAGCAGCTTACTAATGCAGCTCTTTGAAACTTGAGGATGGCCCAAGAAAGAAAGCAAAAGAAGAGTTTGGGGCATGAGATCCTAGCCCCAGGCAGGGTACGTGTGCAACCAAAAATGGCCAACTGTTGCTGGAGATGAGTGGCAGATGAATCACATCATACCTCCAAGGCAGTGTGGAAATGCTAGCTGCCATTTTTCTTAAAAGTGCCACCTGTCAATAGTAAATCTTTATTGGCTTAGGCCTTTTTTGTACCAAATCTCTAGTGGTAAACCACAATCTATGGGATAATGAAGCTGTTCTATCCTGCAGTGACAATGGAGGATTCTCCTCAGAATCCAGCTTTGCTCAGGGCTTTTTTCATGTCCTGCCCAACTCTACAGACTCTCAACCCTGCCTATACCACTCTTAACTGAGAGGAGCGGGGCCACAGTGATGCACAGAATTTTTCTGTAACTTGTTTGTTGTAAACTTTAGAGCCTGTGAGTGTAATAAAGGTCAAGAATTAACATGAGTTTATCACATTCTTTCTCCAAGTGTCTGCCTTAGACTGGCAGGCAGAGTTTCAGAGGGAGACCAAGAGATCTTGACCTCTCTTGCCTTTCTCCAGAAACCCGAATTTTATTAAACAATTGCTCTTTGTTTCTAATGTTTCTAATGCAAAATTACATGCTGAGATTATGAGGAGATGGTCAAAATAACTAACAGGAGAAAATACTGTTTAGTGCTGTGGGAGCTGTCTGACCCACAGAGAGACTGTACCTCATAGTATTTGTTAAGGTATGTGCAGCCACACTGTTTGTAAGGCACACAGTCAAAGCCACTAAGAACATAACCAGGGAGACATTCACAGCCTTCAACACAGGGTGATTCACACTCAGAGGGGCTGGTCAGGTCATTGCAGGATGCTGGGCATGCAGACATGCATGAACTGTACTTGCTGTTGGCAGGACACGATATACCTGTAAAAATAAGGAATCCAGTTACACCAGGCTACAGTGCATTACTTAATTAGAGAATTCCCTTCCTGATCCACTTTGTAGGAGGCAGTATGATGAACACACACACAGAGATGTGCATACATTTGTAATAGTACTGAAGTTGTAAGTAAAGCATTCCAAAGTCAGGAAATGCATCATCAAAGCTGTTTGTATACTGTGCTCCCATTCCTGGTATACACTGATCTCAAAACAACTTCTCACACATTCATGGTTGTCATCCCTGTGCGAGAGCTGTTCCACAGCTTTGGGAACTCTGTTTCACCAGAAATACAAAGTCATCTAACCATAGCAGACACAGGGAAAGTAGGGTTTGATGTATCTCTAAACTTTAAAAAAAAAAAAAAAAGAAGGAAAAATATGTTTGAGATGATTATAAGTTTTATTTCAGCATTTTTTAGTCTGCAATGTTTTGAGTTTTCAGTTGAATCTTTTTTTTCATCTTGAAATTTCACAGGCAAATAAGATAATTAGTATATTTTTTAGATTTAAAGAGAGTTTAAAATGAAACGTTTTGCCTTAAGATTTGTAGCTTGTGATGGTCTCCAAAATTTAAACTTTTTGTCCTGTTGGGAATGGGGACATCTTTTCACTCACAAATCTTCTGATGGCAGGGAGCTGACAGCTCTGATTTCCTAAGTATCTCTCTAAGGTGAGGTTTAAATCCAAAGGTCAGCATAGGACACAGAAGAGAGGCCAGCAAAGCAAATGTGCTTAACTGTGAAGAGTGAGTGAAGTGTGAATCAACGCGTTTTTACTCCTTGAGAAGATTTGATATAGGAAAAGATTTAAACTTCACATTTTAAGAGTCCTGTAGGTAGAATCCCTACTTTCTGTTTCTTCCTGTGCTTACCACAGTCTGTCTGTTGCCTCCAGCCATCCAGACTGACTCCTCGCTGCTGACAAGCCAGCACATATTCCTCCAGACTGCGACACAAGGTAGCAACCTCATCTCCTTCCACACACATATCGAACAGGCAGCTCCTACGTGCAACATGAGAAAACATTAATTCCCAGTATGTTTGTTACTGGTTGTTTTCATTCGCTTTTCTGCCTGACTCTGTGTTAGTTTTGCTTTCCAGTATCTGGCTGACAGGAAAGAGGATTAAAAGACACCCCAAGCACGTGATTGGGAAGATCACGTCATTTGCTGTGCAGCTGCTGCTGCTATGTGAGGTGTCCATATAGAATCATGGCATCATTACAGCTGAAAAAGGCCTCTGAGATCATCGAGCCCAACCTTTAACCTAACACTGCCAGGTCCCCAACTAAACCATGGCCTAAACTGAAAATTTTCCTCATATGCAATCTAAACCTTCCTTGGACCAAGCAATAAACAGTTACTTGACTTAACACAGTAAGTTCTTCGCTCTCTGCTTCTGTTTCAGGCTACTTCTTGCTTATAGAACACTTCTTAGCACTGCTAAGTCTTACAGCTGAACTACATACTTCTTTCAATAGATGGGTACCCTCCCCATGTCCATGTGCCTTGAATGTTGACACAGAATTCTGTTTTATCCAGTGTTTGTTTGCCACTGCTACCTTCTCAGTTTTGCTCATCATTTGAGTATTCACAGCCTGATTTTCAGAGGCATTGAGAGCTGTGATGAATGGAATCTGCAAATATGCAGCACCTCAGAAAAAATCAGGGCACCATCAAGCAGGTAGAACAGGCTGTCCAACCAAATTCTAGAGTGAGGAGAAAAGTAGGCTTATCTTAAGAATCAGGAGATACATATGTATATATGTGTGTGTATATATATATATGTCAGTGGTCCACTTTATTTGGCTTAAGATACCATAACATTCTTCTCACAGGTAAGAGGGACTTTGGGGTGGACATTATCTATCTTAAAACATTAGGCACAACTATGTAACTAAAGAAACCTGGCAGCTACTTGGCAAATTTGTGACTGATGATGGACGAATGATGAATGATGAATGTGGGGACCAACACAGCTCAGAATTAGGTATGTAGGAATTGTATATGTAGGAGGCAGAACAACCCTGAAACACAGCAGAGGGAACTTTCTTGAAGATACCAGGTTAGTTACTCTTCACTAATCTGTTTTGTGTACTTCTCAAAGAAAAATTCAAGAAGTGTCACTGACAGCTTCAGCCTTTGGCTATGGCACGATACAGATTTGATGAAGCTAGAACTGCTACCCAATAGACCCAGGTGCTAAATTCTCACTGAATGTGGATGAAAACTGTAAGCACATTGGAAATTCCAGGCTACAGGGATAATGCTTAACACTGCTGCTTTATCTGTGTGGGAAAAGAGGAAAGCTGCATTGTAGAGCTAACAGAGAAGGGAAACTCTGCAGAGAGGAAAGAAAGAGAATCACAACTATTTAAAAATAAATAAGGGGATGTAAATATATTGATAATGGAATCACTGGGTCCAGTTCTACATAGACACTTACTATCCTCAGCTCCTATTAGTACCCTGAAGACTGCAGATGACTGAAGGTAGTTCTTGTCAGAAACTATTGCCAAAATGATTTTGCAAATGGGGAGAACAACTGTCTGCAGTAGACACTTACGTGAAATAGAAATCTGGTTGGACTGCAGAATGACACTTGGCAAAAGGACCATTCAAGTCAGTCAGGATTCGACATCTTGAAGTTGTGTTTTGCTGCTCCAGCTGATTTTCATTGCAGCCTTGGAAAAGCCCTGGATCTGGTTCCTCCTCAGACTCATCTTCTGAGTTGACATCTCGTCTGTAAATGAAGTCATTATGAAATCATCAGTGTTCTGTGTACATCCAGCATTCATGGTACTACTCTCTGAGTAACACTGCAAGAATACTTCTGCCTTGTGGTGTAAATGTAAGCTTATTTCTCTTTCGTGTTTTATCCTGAATGGGAAGGAGATATAGGAAATCAAAGATGTATTGGAAAACTTCCTACTATCTCAGAGATTTATGGATATTTAAAGTAAACGGGGTATCTGCGGTTATCTCTTTGGAAATTCTACATGATACACGTTTTATCCATTGCCTCCTCCATCCAATCTATTCAGCAAAACTTGAATGTTAGTCAGAAGGGTGCAGCTGGAAACAGTCCCTGTTTCTTGGACATATGTTCACTTTCACTGAATAACTGACTGCATGCCTGAAATGCCAGAATTCTCCTACGGGCCCAGCCTCCAGAGCTGGTTTATGCTCAACACTCTCCTATATACTGTTTTATGCTATTCTGGCAGGCAAATTTTTGCAGCTAAAATATATCCTGACAGCTAATATAATTCCATTTACTTTCTGAAAAAGCAATATGTTAGTGGCTAAGCAATTTCCAAAGGGCTTTCAAAGCAACAGGAAGGAAGAAAGGAAGGAAAGAAGGAAGGAAGGAAAGAAGGAAAGGAAAGCCTTTTTCAATGTTGTATATGGACTAATTAGCACAGAATTTTCCTGATCATAAATATCATGCCCATATACAGTCAAAACAATGTCCTTACATTTTGTGTACCAGCAGAAAAAAAATAGATAGCAATGAAAACAAGAAAACCATACTCTTCAAGAATCTTTTCTGGGAGGAACCATGAATTTATGTTGATGGATTTCAAAGCTTCATGTTTCAGAGGAAAGACTGACATTGAATCAGGATTTGCACTCACTCAGGCCCATCCAGCATAAAATGTATTTATCTTTACCAGGAACCATGAGCTTGGCAAAGATGTTATTCATCCCTGTGCCCTAACAGTTGTTATGGCTATGACTCCAAAGAGGGATACTGAACTGTAGTAATGCACTGACAGTTCAGGCCTCTCTTGGCCAGATAGAAGGGCACTGATACTTCACCTTAGTGATAAGCAGGGAAAGTCACTACACACAAACAAAGGGAAGAAGAAAGATAAGACAGAATTAAAATAGCGTAGTCATTCCTAGAGGTTAACTATGGCTTAATTCACTCACTTCTAGTGGCAGTGCTTGCTGTGGATATTAATAGAAAATGAAGTACCTGAGACGAGAGCTTCTTTTCAGAGGAACCTTCCAGCTTTCACCAAATACATTCACATTCCTCACCCAAACACCATCTGGATTTGTGAAGTCATTTCTGTGTCTCCCATCAAAGTCTCCACACAAGCCTTCCACTCGGCTTCTGTAGGTGGTAGCCAGCTTTATGTCTAGGGAAAGTCAGAAGGGAAAAAAGCTGTTACACAGAAGTTGTTGCTACTGAGCTTGTGGAAGAGGTGGAAATCAATGCCAAGAGCCACATTCAGATTGCAGGTGGTAATGTGACATGGGCTTAATACATAGCATAAGAGCACAGCCCTGAATATACCTGTTCATACATGTATTCACAATTTCTGTGCTTTGCAACATGGATCATGAAAAAAGTAATTTCTTGTAAGTTCTTAGATAGACATCACCTCCTGGGTGCTTTTGGTGCACTCTGCTTCCTGCTTTGCAACAAACTGAATCCATCACCCACTTTTTGCCCTTCACTTACAATCCTCTTGATCATTGAGAAACAGAATTTCTATAGACAGACATTTGCTTTCTGCAGTTGGAATTTCAGGGTTTGGAATGATGGCCATGTAAATAAATAGCCTGGCACTTTCACCATACACTCAGAAATACTATAGCTATATGCTCTTGTAAATCAGGAGTAAGTCTGCTTTGAACAGAGGAGGTAACGTGTGTCCATCTTACATGAGTGACTTGTGTATATGCCATGTAAAAGTCCTGACAAACACTAAAGAATGGGATTATCTGGAGCAGGTTTGAGAGGAAGCATGCAAAATTATATCCTCACAGTGCATAGTTTGAGGATGTCAGTCCTATGATTCCTGTGACTGGGTTAAGCTGGCAAAGGGGCAGATCCAGACTTCACACCCATTATCAATTTAAAGTGATTTGCTTTTGTTTTTATCACTCAGACTCTCCTAACATGAAAAAAATATACGACAGTCTAACTCTACATCTCATTTCTCCTAAGTTCAGTGGGATCCAGATAGAGAAATGCCAGTTTTATGGATTTTTCTGGTTCATGAGAAACACTTTTTATTGTTATTTTCTGGTATTTCATATCACAAAGGACCATAAGCTCAAAGGGTGAAGATTTCAAATTTTGCTATGGGTTTAGACCTCCTCTGGAATAAGAACATTTTTGGGGGCAGTGCATAAATATTTCTGCACAGATTTTTAGTATCACTTACCTGCATTTTGATTGCCATCAAAGCTCAAGTATAAGCCAAAATCTGTCTCCAGGTAAATTCTTGTTGTCCTCTGATATATACGAATACCTTCATGAGGTCGAACAGGGGGCCTCACCCTCACACCATCCAACTAACAAGGAAAGAAAAAATTAAAATTCAACATATATAGGCCAAATTAAAATCTGGTTTCAGTACAGGTCAATGCTACAATCCAATACTTCTCTGGTTTTATGATAAATATATCAGATAATTTAACAGTATTTATTTTTTTAAGTTAATAAAATCATGTATTGACGAAAGTGATCTGAACACAGTACTTTCATATTATCCTAAGAAATTTATATTATTGAGCTAAAAATGTAATACAGCAGCTATGTATACTCTTACACACTGATAAAGAGAAAGGAAATTAAATTGTCCTAGCATGAAACAAACCTTTCCTTACCACTGATAAAAATTTGTGTGGCTTTATTGTAAGCCTTGGGATATTTGGGGTTTCACTGATAACACTATATTTTTTTATTTATTTATTTGTTTGAAGTAGAATTGTATCTTGCATAGCTATGGACAAAAAAAGACTCCACACAACTGAAAAATCTCATTTGCGGTTGCTCATAGCACTGCTGTAACAATACAGTTCTCTTTAACACTTTAGTTCTTCAAAACAAAAGTCCATTACTCAAAGGTGTTTTACTCCAAGGGAGGGTCTTTCTCCGTGCTCTGTGCTCAGGGAGAGACTTACCAGAACCTGCTTGTTCTGCCTGAATCGCACTGTGTGGTTGTAAACATTGATGAGCATCTCTTTCAGGTAAGTAATGTGTCGACTTCCACGTAAGGGGTAGTTCATGCCTTCAATGCTGAACTGTGTCAGAGTGTCAGGTAAGTCAGGGATGGTCTGAGCCAGAATATATGTGTATTTCCCTTGGAAGTGGTGCACCAGCCCGTCAAAGGTGATGTAGTGTGGGTCGCCCATGACCTGGCACCTCCCAAAACCTGAAAGGGAAGAGCTTCATTACTCTCTAGTCTAAATGTGCATGTGCCAGATCCTATGCATGGATCGGTTCAAAATGTTAGATAAAAATGATTGCTGCTAGCATGCAGGTCTGAAAGTAAAGATGGGTGCTCAGGTTTCATTCTAGTGAATGGACACTCAGATGGAGAGATGGACAGAGAAACTCATTGCTCTTCTAAGAACCACTGTGAGCCAACTGAGCTGAAGTAGAACATTAGGGCTTACAGAATTTATTGAGACTAAGTTGGGCACATTGGCCCTCTGCAGAGGAATGACTGCCCCAAGCATGGCTTGAAGTGGCCTCTTAAGAGATGTTGTTTTCATGACCTCTGCCATGTGTTGTTATGAAACTGAAAAGCAATGTTTAATTTTGGCTTACTCAGTGCTGTCTCTGATTTCTGCTGAGGTTACTAAACTGATCATTTGGTTTACCAAACCTGACAATCAGATACAGTAACTATCATCTATGTATTCTCCTCGATCACTCAGCAGGAGCAAGGCAAAGCAAGGCTATCCTTAAAACTGCTGAGGTGCCTCTGCTAAGATATATTGCCAAAATGTAGCAGGGGGACACTGGATTTGCCTTATGCTTTTGTATTGATCCTCAATACAGCAGGATTAATGCCATGCTATTCTTCAAAATTGAAGTGTAGGGACACTATGCAACAAGCTCTCTCCTAATCAACTCAACCCCAGAGAATATGGGATTAACTTTGCCTAGCCAACATAAATGTTGAATGAAAAGCACCAAAGTCCTCTGACTGGCCTATCATGTATCTGTCCAGATCTGCTCTGTCCTGGTTTTGCTTATTGTGGTTTTTTTTGTTTTTGTTTTTTTTTCTCTGTTCTCAAATCAACATGCAATGGAAAAAACAGGGTCATTGTGATAGGATCCACAAACTGAGTTTTGGGTTCAGTAGATGCAGTGAGAATTTTTTAGAAAAAATTTTATTCAGACTAGTCAGAATGAAGTAAATTTCTAGATATAAGTGAATTATACCCAGGTATCCATTTCCCTCTACAAATTCTCTGTATGGAGTAGGAACTTTCTGTTATGAGAACTGAGGCCTTTTTGTATTCAATAACGTGTTGTCAACAACACAGAGTTGCCTTCTTTCCCCATGAAAGAATGGAATAGCCATGAAAGAAAGAATGGACACCCACATCCCCCCTCCTTCTGCAGCCCTCAAGTGAACCCCAAGTGAACACCTGCTTGCACATACCTGTCGGACTGCACTTGTGTTTTCCATCTTTGATCACGCAGGTTTCTCTAGAATCACAGCTATAGCTCTTACAACTGATGACACCGTTCTTTTGGCACTGGCATCTTTTGGTGCAGTGTGGAGTTATCCATGTCTCCCCAGCCTGGACGAAAGTTGTGTTAATAAAATGTTATCAAGGTGCTCAGCTTTTCAGTGCAATGGAAGTTCAATAGCCGAGGGTGTGGACACTAGCTAGGTGCAACCTTGTCCAGTTGGCAATTCCACAACTGCTTGATTAAGTGTAGTCTCTCACCAAGAGCCTGGGAGAGGGGATCTCAGTCCATTTATCTTATTGTCTTCAACATGAAAATTTGAACACAAAAGCAGACTAGGACAGACTGCCTGAATAACTCCGATCAAGTGACCATTTTCAAATAGGCCCCAGTTTTGGCCTCAGGTGCAAAGTACCAAGCAAGCTTCTGTATCTCCTAATAACCAAGCCTGCAGCTTTTACTAATCAGATGAAAGGTGTTTAAGTGGTAGACCCTGAAGTCTTTGATATCTCTCTCTCTCTTTTATGTTAAGATGTGCAGGAGACCAATTTTCTACAAGTTTTAAAGTCAGAGATTTGCTCCTCAAACTACTTACGCTGTAGTAATTGTTGTCATCATCCCTGCAGCCACAACTGCTGAGAGGCACACACTTGCCATTACTGAGCACATAATTATCATCACATTCACAGCCCTCTATGCATTCTTCTGTCTTCTCACAAAGGGAAGAGGCAAAAATGTCACTGCATGTTGATGGGCAGGCAGAGACACAGTCTTTGTAGTGGCTCCGGGATGGGCAGGGCAATGCTGCGTGGGAGAACAGAGCCAGCGTTATTAAATACATTTACAAAGTGCACTGCCAATACTGAAAGCTGCACCTTGGCCTATGAAATGGTAGTACAGAACTGCCTTTTAATAGCTGATTTTGATCATCATTTGGTTTTTATTTTTGTATTTTACTTTAAAAAACCACAACAAAAACCAAAACAAAGAATGTTTTCTGGAACTGCTTTTTCAGTTTTATTATAGCTATGACTGAACCACCTGGCACTAGATTAACCAGACTCAGTATTCCAGTTCAGCTGCAAATGCCTCTTTGGGCACTACTAGAAATGAGACCCTGAAAGGCAAATTCTTTAAAATATTCAACCCTCCATTGATGCAAGCCAGCTGAAAATGTAGCTTAACTACAGACATGCAAGAGCAGCAGATATACATTGTCAGGCTGCAGGTTCATCTACCTCTAAACCCTATTTCTGCCAATGACTAGACACGCATAAGGGGACAGTTCAAGAAACAGTGTAACATGATGAAAGCTTTGTTAGTCCCAGTATTTTCCTCCACTCATGGCAAGGAGGCAACTAGGGATTTGTGATGGATCTATTAAACATTCATCTGATTTGGTTTTTAACCAGTTAACTGTTTTGTCCTCCACAACATTATGTGATAATCCCACAATATAATAATGAATTGTAAAACAAAACTCCCACAGATAAAACCCCACTGCATGATCTTTACTAATTTTTACATAATTTGTTTGTAGGTTTGTTGAATGGGTGGAGTGAGGCACATACCCTGGAAATTAATCTGAGAACAGGGTCCATAATAAACAAACTGACTGCAAATTGACAGTTTTCATTCAAGTCACAGTGAGTAGCATTGAGCCCTGTCCCCTAACACAGTATCCCTCTTTCTTTTAGTCTTCTGGTTATATTATTTCTCCATTTTAGGCTCACTACAATATCTCCTTTGGCTACTAATGCCGTTCTCACTCCACATTAATATCTATAACTTGTCTAGGTCTGAGTTATCTCTGTGTTTATCTGAACCTGAACAGAGTTCAGTGCAGCAATGGAATGATGATAGGAAAACTGCATTTTGTGAGAATTTAATTTTCTTTTACATAGCTTGTTCACCTAATTCTGCTAAGTTTTTCATGCTATCAGTCACCCAGGTTTCAGTTTTTTCACTTGCTTGTGTACTTACGACAGAATGTGCTATTCCTCCATTTAATGGTGATTCCGTGGTTCTTGCAGGTGTCCACATAGACCTGAACTATGTCGCAGAGAGCAGACTTCATACCATCATACTGGCACATATCATAGATGCAGATCTCTATGAAGTCATCAGGGTTGACTAGACGATGGCATACTTGGAATTTGTCTGATTTTAGAACATTGCACTGTCTTTCAATGTCTTGTTTATTCTCAGTAGTGCAAGGAAGATCGTCATCTTCTCTTAAGTCTGGCAAACAACTGCAAGACAGCACAGACACAGGCTGCTATAATACAGACTGAAATGGAAAAGTTTGTTTCCAATGAAACGTAGAAAAGGCTGGAGACTACAACTTCCTTCTGTCTATGAATGAAAGACTGGACAGAAGTAGACCTTCCTGACAACCACCATGCTGTGTCTGACACTTGTTACTCTCGTTGAACTTGAACCTGATTAGAGGATTGACTTCACTGCTTGACCTTGGATCTATCTCATCACTGCAAATTTCTATGGTGACCTGGACTGAGCCAGGCTGACCTCAGCTTCCATCCGTGGGGCTTCCCTGCTTGCCTTGCTCAGGTAGAGTGGGATAGACCCTGGCTGGTGAGGCCACAGTTTTCTCAGCTGTGTCATCACATATGGCTCCCTGTCTGCCAGGGAGCAGCTGGCCCTCACCATTCCCCAGCACCATCATCCTGCTCTGGGTGTTACCAGTGTAAAATAAACAGAATCTACACTGTAGACTGCCCCCAAAGATTCATTCCCCAAGTGTGTACATAGATCCAAAAAACAGCTGTGGTTTCCCTCTGGACTGTGCAGTGTTTTCCTATGGGGATAGCTGGTTTTTGAGCTTCAAATTCAAGAAGAGAAAGGTCTCATACACATTGCTTGTATCTTACAAAGTAGGAAACAGTCAAAACAATTGAAAACAATTCACTGCTTCCTGAAGAGGGATGGGAGATATGAAAATTATTTAACATTTACCCCTTATCACTGTCTTTCTCCACTTCCCAGCTATTTCCAAACTGTGGGGCAGTGACAACTGTACCATTGGTCAAGGACAGATCATCTTCAGGATTACCATTGAAATTGCCACACATGCCATGCACCTGCAGATGAAAAAGAACCATATTCTAAGCATGACCTCTTTCCATCAACTTCCCCAATAACTCCTTATTCATTGCCTATGAAATAATGTGACCAAATCACCACTGACAACCAATCCTCTACCAGACATTTTAGACATTCTCACTGCACCCATGGAGAAACAAAATGGAAATTACAGTAAATCTGTGATTCCCTAAGGCTTCAAGCTGTTTATTTCTCTAATGTTAGAAGTACTCCCCTAGACAGGTAATTTTCTTTAACTGCCCCCTTGGAACACAAAGAAACTGTTGTAAAGAGAAAAAAATAGAAAGGAAAACAACTACGTGTTACAATACAAAGAAAGATGCAATAGCAAAACACAGAAATAAAAGGACCTAGAAGTAAATGTACAAAGCAGTGCTTTTGAAACAACTCCAGATGTTTGTATACTAAATCTTACCTGTGAGAAATAAGAGCCTGGGAGGGTGATTTCCAGATGGTGATTGCCATCATATCTCACTATCACACCAAAGTCAGTTTCCACTACTATATATCTGCCAACATTTCCAATGGATACGCCTTGCAGTCGGTTCTGCACTGGAGTGTAGACTCTCTCATTGTTCAGCTGGAGAGATGTGTCATATGTCAGTATGGACATTCTTCCATGAAAGCTCACAATCTATATTCCTAGCAGTGCTGAAGATTTCTCTGTGACAGTTTTAGCTGTTTACATTTCCACCATTGCATATTCCAACTATGGGTGGCAGGAATCAGCCTTTTACCTGAGGAGGGCTGGGCAGGATTCATATCCTGTGCTTTTAACAGGGAGCTGGAAAGATCCCTGGTAGTGAGCAAGCTCTTTCTCACCCATGGGGTGGAGTCCCTGCCTCCAGTACTGCCATGCTCCCCATGTTGTTCTAGACTGGTGCATTATGCCTTGCCCACTATAGGGGACTGGGTTGATAAAAGCCATTGAAGTGGGGAGTCCCATAATTTAATTCAGGGAACAATTCCCCAGTATGGAGGTCCTGGGTTTAATCTCCAGGATACAGACAATAAAACAGTGAACCAGCAGCCTTGGGGACTAGTGATAAATTGTTTCCTCATGACATCCACTTAATGGAGGTGCTCACAAGCACTAAGCATATGTATACATATTCTTTAGGAAACACGAAGATCCTTTTTCCTACAGCTATTCTAAGTGAGCCAGTTTTAAGATACTTTTTGCCAGAAAAAAGAGCACCACCACCTACCAGGATTCCTTGGTTTTTCTGAAGGGTGATTCGTACACCGTGCACATCTATGTAGACTTCTTTCAGGTATGTGGCCCCTCGTAGTCCTCTGTCTTCATTCTTGCCAAGTATGGTTATAGGAATGACATTGGTGGCAGTATTGACAACCTCAACCAAAGTGTAGGTGCAGGTTCCCACAAAAGTGTACTTCATTCCATCAAAAGTGAAATAATGGGGATCTCCTACCACTTGACATGTTGCTTGACCTGAAGGTGAAAAAAATTATCTAAGAATTTCGTACTGGATTTCACCATGGACTCAGCTGACCAAAGCAGTTTGCATTAGTGTAACAACCTCATTCTGATCATTATTATGTGGGCAAACTTTCACAGAGACATCTCAGGTTCATGCCAGTGACGTTTATTTGGAAATAAGAAGTTTGCAGAAAGCATCTCCTAAATTTGATTTGCAAATTATATACAAAATGACAACTTGGCAGAAAATTTCTATATTACTTGGCAGCAACCATTTCTATATGCTGGTGTAGCTATGATTAATAGTATAGTTGAGAGTAATACAGAGCTTTTCTACTTATATATATAAAAATACAACATTAACTGTATAAATATAGATGTAAATATAAAAGTAAATAAAATTGCATCTATGTACATCAATACATGATGCACTTGTCATTATGCAGGCCCACAGAAAAACAATTCTCACAGAAATGCAACCACATTTAACACTTGTAGCACTGGTGATGTAGGACTTGAATTTTCATTATCAGGACAAACAGAATCCAAGCAACCTTGCAAACTTTTGGGCAGCATCAGTTTTTGCTGATATCCACTACAACAGGAGGGCATTTGTGCTTGCAAGGCAGAACATCATGCATTTCATCTTTAGCACTGGCAGCAGTCAGTTGGGACTTCTTTACTATCACATATGAAAAGATATTTATAATAAAGCTAGAAGAAGAGCATCTAATTAGGGTATTGACAATGGGGTGATTTTCAGGCAGGACTTACCATTGGAATGACAGCCCAGCACACCATCCTGAATACTGCACTCCTCTTGGACTCCACACTCCCAGGATTTGCATTCAATGGTGTTATTTGCCTTGCAGGTGCAGCGCTCAGTGCAGGGATAGCGAGTGAACCAGCTTTCATTCAGCTACATGGAAAAAAAGAGTGTAGAAGTATATATTATAAAATAAATAGGAAGCTAAAACCATAAGGGAAAATCAAATTATTAGTGTTTGAATGTGCAAGATAAAGGGTCATTTGGACAATTGTAGACACACAGCTCATGGACCAAGAAAGCTGGCAAAGTAAGTCTATTTTGAAATTGTTAATGGTGTAAATATGAATTGTGTAGTGTTATTAACATGGTTTTTTCCCTCACAGTGATAGAGATCCCCTGTTTTTGGTTCTTTCCTTTTTTACTTTAAATGTCTGAGGTAACTTGCCTGGTGATACTGGTTTTTTTCATCAATACAGCCACAGTTGCTTTCTGGCACACATTTGTCTCCACTCAAAACATAGCCTTCCTTACAGAAGCAACCTTCCACTGGCAAAGAACTGCAGGAATCAGCTGCAGAGATGTTCAAACAGGTGGAGGGACACCTAGTACCACAGCTCTTGTAGATGCTGCCTCCAGGACAGGACATTGCTAAATAAAGAGAAAAAATAAGATCACTCAAAAGGGCAATCATAATAAAAGTTTTCCCGGTGCTTTCACTGTTTACTCCTGAAAATATACAAAATGGCTGTTAGAAAATCTGACAGGAGAGTGCTGAGTACAAAGGATTCTCTTGCCAAGGGAGATGGGTGGCTTTTGATAGAGGTGGGCAAGACATGTGGGCAACCCTTGTGCTTCCCCTCACAAGTCAAATGTTGCAGGCTCATGTTGAGTGTAGGTCTGGTGTGATCACACATGACTAATTGTGCTTGGTTCAGCAAACCTTTTTCTGCTGATTTAAAGGTGTAAAGTGACCCAGTTAAGGGAATAGAAGTATCTTTTGCCATACCAGCTGGTATGTCCCCATTACTGTAGTTGCTACTTGAACATCTGCCATATATTCCAAAATAGAACTAAAAATCACACTGTCTTTCACTGAGACTCCCTGAGAATAATATACTTTCACACCCCTCCTGCTTATGGTAGCATTGGTCTTCTATCACTCAAAACATGGTCCCTGAGGATAACATTACATTTTACAGAAATCCCGAAACATTTGTCCATTTCTGTCATCTAAAAACCCACAGAAAAACATGGGTTTGGCTGGATTCTCTTATCAATCACTAAGTATGATTCTCATTTATTTCTGTCCCTACAACAGGGTCTCTTGGTCCTGTCAGACAATTACAGCCAACATCTCCAGTCATCTAGCCAGACTTCCATCCCTTAGTCAGGATCTAAATTGAGTTTTTATTTGAATCACTGATGAAGAGAGCACTTGAGAGTCAATCTTTCTAATATTATCAAGTTTTCTCTGTTATTGTAATTAATCCATAGATATTTAGGTCCTGGCCTATGGCCTCAGACTACAGTCTGGATGTCCACAGCTTTAATTTGATTTGCAGAGTTAGAAGCTAATTTCTTGCTCTGTCTTCTTTTTAAATGTGAATTCTCTGTGCTCTGTCCTTGCACAGCTGACTTACTGGGTGCTTTATCACAGTGATTCTTTTTCCAAACTGACCAGCTCCTAGAACCTAGCCATTTTTAAAATGGTTTAGTTTAAATGCAGAGCTAATTGCTATCACATCAAAAAAAAAAAGAAAAAAAAAAGAAAAAAAAAAAAAAAAAAAAAAAAAAAAAAAGAAAAGAAAAAAGGTGCAGATCTGCAGAAGGTAATCCAGTGGTAACTGGTATAATAAAAATTGGTATAAGACAAAAAAAACATAGAAAACAATTGTGGTTTATTTAAGTATAGTTGACCTTTAGGCAACATATTTTTTTCTCTCTTTTGTGGACATAAATGTCCTTTAGAAGATGCTGCCCAGAGAAGCTGGGGATGCTCCATTCCTGGAATTACTCAAGACCAGGTTGGATGGGGCTTTGAGCAAGTTTTAATGTTTTAATGGAATGTGTCTATACCCACAGCAGGGGGATTGGAACTAGATGATATTTAAGTTCCCTTCCAAACCATTCTATGATTCTATGATTGTATGTCTGGCAAGCAGAAAGCTGTCCAGTGTTGTTTAAATCAGCACCAATGGAACCCCTGGGAAGCTTTATTCTAAGAAATATGGGTTTGTTATATTAAATTTGCCATAAAGTCATTCTGAAGAGATTTAATTGAGCAATAAGTGATAGTACTCAATTTCTTTGCTTTAGAGAGAAATAGAGCACTTCCTAGAAACAGCTGCTTTTTAAGGTCTCTTATTATTTTTTTAACCAAAAGCCATTGATAAGCATGTTTTATGGAGGACTACCAGCTCCACTTATATTGAGGATGGTAGATTTTCACTGAAGCAAAGGGACTTATTTCCCCAGTGCAGAAGCTCACATAAGACACAGTTGAATGTAATCAGGCTTTTCCAAGAAACTAATAGCAAATTATAAATATTATAAAACTTTAAGGATTTAATCTGCATGTATCCTAATGTTCTCAAAAATTAGTGGTTTATACAAATTCTGGAATAGTTCTGAATCTGAAGCAGGCTCAAGACATTATAAAAGACAGACTATACTCAGAACATTGCATAAAATGAAATAACATGCGTGGAAAAGGTAGAGGACAATGAAGTTAAAATTCAGAGAAGATATTTATATCACAACACTCACGGCAAAGAGTAGCATTCCTCCACTCTATGCATATCCCAGCATTGACACACGACTCAGCATAGGCCTGCAGTCCATAGCATAAGGATGTTGCCTGTCCCCCAGTAAAGCACATGTCATAAACACAGTTTTCAAAGAAGTTCTGTGGAGGCACCCTGGTGTGACAGTCCTTGAAGATTCCTGTGTAAATCAAGAAAGAAATATAGAAGGATAGAAAAAACCCACTGGAATGTTAAGGCTGTGACCACCATGTATTTTCTGTCACAGCAAACACATTGTAGGTGTTCCAGGCTGTGCTAAGTAAATTAATCCAGTACTTGAAATGGATACACAATGCACAATATGAGAATGGGCTCCCTGGATCAGGTTTTCTTCTTTTTTGCATGATTGATACAACACAGCTTACATAAATTAAGTGTTGCTGCCTAGGCAAACCACTAATTCTAGACAACCATAGGGAACATGTACAGAATTTCAGATAAAGTATCTATAATACAGACACTGACAGTGCCCTCAGAACTATTTCTTTCAGCAAGCAGAATGCAAGGCACTATAACACAAAGAGCAGCTGTGGTTCCCTGCACGTGTTCTCAGATAGAATTCATGGACACATTAGCACTGTCTGAACAGATGACATATCCTGACCAGGTTCCTATGGGTTTTACATTGGCCATTCACACTGGAGGTTTTCTATGCTTCCAATATGAGGAGAAGAGATTATGGAGAAGGGACTAAACAAGCTAGGCCACGCTCCATCACATGGCTCACAGAGATCTACCAACACACTACCTGTTGGGTCTGTGATCATGCCACAGGCTGTGTTTTTCTTTGCTTCACTCTCCAACACAGGATCACATTTCTCTTGTGTCCCACCACTGGAGCATCTGGGGAAGGCAAACAAATCAAATGTGTGTTTCACATCTCAATATCAGATTTTCAGTGGAAAATTAATACATGACAACCCTGCACAAAAGAGTGCATTTTATTTCAGTCACAAGACTTCATCCAGCTTGTTTGAAAAGCTGATGTCAGCTTTCTCGCTGAATGGACTCCTTTTTTGATCCCTTCTGGGTGATTCAAAGGCTTATTCTTAGCTGAAAAAAAAAAGAGCTATGGGATCCAAACAGTTATGGTTTCCAATCAGGGAACTGGACTGATGTACCATCCCCCCTCACACTCAACAGACAGCTCCTGCTTTGGAAAACGAGACTTAAAGGACACAAGCTGTCTTATCGTTCTCTGGTTTAGGTAAAAGTGAAGCTCCCTACTTCTAATCGGCAGCTGGAAGATGTAGAATGGTACTGGATGAAAAAGCCAGTGAGTAGATGAATATTTGATTTTAAGAGTTTGCTCAGCAAATGCCACGTGATTAAATTATTATACATACATGGTGTTATTCTCAGGCACAAGCCAGCTTTCTCCGAGATCAGTGGAACCACTTGCAATGTCACCATTGGGCTTTATATTGTCATCATTTGGATCACCATTATAATTACCTGTGAGGGTAAAAAGAGATTTATGGGACACATGAAGTACAAACCTGTAGAAAAAACCCAGGTTTCAGGCTATAAAATAAGTTAAAATGAGATAGGGAGAATATATATGTAGCATCCATCTGTACTGGGCAAAATAAGAGCAGATTTGTGTTTTGATTACTGACAAGAACTGCTCTCAGACACTTGAAGCAGGAAGACTGTAAGTTCCTATGTAAATAGATTACATGGCATACAAGAAAAAACTTACCTAAAAGAAACACTACTCATTTGCTTGCATCCTACATGTAGAATGTTGCACTAAAAATTAAACAGTGCTATTTGCACCATTATATTCTTAGGTAGACTTCTTGCATTGAAAGTGTGAAAAACCCATGAAGAGATAATTGAACTAGAAAACTTCAGATGATTCAAACCAAAGAATAATCAGAAACTCACAAGACAAACTACTCTTGTAATTTCTACATGCTAAGAAAAAAAATTTAAGTAATCACCAGCTATTACTTACCACAGAGGCCACAGAGCAGACCACTGTAATTAGAGGGCACAGAGACTTCAGCGTAATGATTTCCATCATATCTCACCCACAGCCCAAAGTCAGTTTCCAGTAGAACATATCCACCACTGCTTTGAACACTGATCTTCTTTTCAAGAAATACAGGCAGGTTCATCCTGCGACCATTCACCTGTACAGCAAGTTGTAAAAGTTAGTGTATGGCTGCTGGGACTCCTACAACTAACAGCAGCTAGTACAGATTACTGAGAGATAGGATCTTGTGCATAAGGGAACTGGAACTGATTAAAGAACATCTGAGTAAGTTTGTTGGAGATCTCATTAAAAGAGGTAGATATTATTAATGAAAAGACAAAATTTTGTTATAAAGTCTACGGAGATAATAGTTAATTATCTGCATTTCAGTTAAAAATTATACATATCTTTTAAACAGGTATTTTCTTACATTCACTTTCTTGTTTTTCAGAAGAGAAATCTGATTGTCATAGACTTCCACGTGCACTGACTTCACATAAGAGACTTTAGTGTTGGCTCCTCTGTGCTCATTTGTTGTGGACACATCAAAGTATGGAAGACTCTCAGAGACAGTGCACACTTTCGAGAGGGTGTAAGTACAATTTCCCATGAAATTATGGACTTTGTGGTCAAAGGTGTTATAATGTGGATCCCCAGAGGCACTGCAGGAAGCACGACCTGTGAAGAAAGAAAAAGTCCCTCTGAGTCTTCCCCTTTTGCAGCTGCTTGGTTCCCAGTTTGCATGTTTTACTTTGTATTTTTTGCTCAGATGTAATAGTGATGACAGCAGTCAATAGCACCCCAAAGGCCAACCCAGCCTTCTATCTGTGGACCCACAAAGAATCTGTACATTTGTGTATCAGAAATCTATGCTAGAGGTTGGTGAAGAAAGCTGGGTAAAAGGTATTATTAAGACATCATTATATAAAGTGGAGCAGTGAGTTTTTATTGTCCAGATCAGAAAGGCTATTTCTGACTAAATAGGAAGAATTTACTCAAAAGCTTTACAGGGCTGGTTAGCCAGAATAGACCACTGCACTATCAGCTGTCTGGGGTTCGGTGCTCACATTATTTACGGAACTTATACTGAGTATTGCATTCACAAGATACTCATTACACACTTAAAAAAAATACTAAAATCAAATAGCCAGTGATAACATGTACAAATGGAGGTTCACTGTGTATGTATTTATGTGTGAGACCTTGCAAGGTTTTGAATGCTGATAAAAATTTCCGATTTTGAAGGGATAAACTTCCCATCATGCCTTAGAAAAGGTGAGCCTGAAGGTTCCTCATGGTGTTTACCAACAACAACAAAAAATAAGGAAAAGAGGTCCTTCCATCTTTGCTTTTCAATGCTATGTTAAAATATAGCTACACTTAGGGTTGTGTCTACATGTCAACCTTAACTCCTTACAAAGAAAGACATACTTAACAATTACCAAGAAAAGCAGAAGAAATCTAAACCAAGTAGGTGAGCCAAGATTCTCTTGTACTTAACAAGCAGATACATATAGACATCAGTGATTAAAAGTGGAGGAAGCCAGCAATTAAAGCTTATCTAAACTGACAGTTTAGTACATATCCTACATAATAAACTAACCTTTTCCAGGAAAATATAATTGGATTATATCCCAAAAAAACCCAAAATTTGGAAATTAAATTAAATTTTAAAATATACAGACAGTAACACCTGTATAACAGGTGAAAATTTCCCATACAAGAGTGATTTAAATTTCTATGGACATGGCAATAAAGAGTATGTGAGATAACTATCATAAGTCTGGCCTACTCTTACAAAAACAGCACTGAGGCAAAGGAGACCCATTGGAAGATGTATATAATTAGAAGTCAGAAAGAATCCCAGAAGAGGAGGAATGTTCCAAAAGAGTGATTAGCAAGAAAAAGCTCTGACCCTCCAGTATAAAAACTATGTCACTTGGCTATTGGACCTGGATTCAGAAGACAGGGAAATTCTAAAAGGCAGTAAGAGAAGGAGATGGGAAACAACAGTACCTGAGCTTGGGGTGGGTGTGGTTGGTGAGGTGGTGAGTACAGGCTGTGTTGTGGTGCCTGGCACAGGGCTCGTGGGTGTTGGTGTCGATGGACCTAGCACAAGAGAGAGTTAGAGGAGATGTGCACCAACAGGGGAGTTTTCTTGCAGGCATCTTGCCCACCCATCACAAACAGCCTAAAAGCATGACCAGGAAGGCTCAGGATGCCCAGGACAGGCATTGCACAGTGACTGCTCATTAGAAACTCTTCCCCCAGCATCACAGGGACAGGGAAGGAGACACACTTCCCCCATGGACATGGGCATGGCAGAAGCAAAATATACACTGTCAAGAAACAGAATCTGATGGGGATGGGAGG
>VZRO01008050.1:25942-38264 GCA_013397915.1 Daphoenositta chrysoptera | reverse complement strand
AAAACAAAGAAACAAACCAAGAACAAAAAAAACCCAGCAAAACACCTCAAATCATTTCCTGCCTTCTCAGAGCATTGTTTCCTAGGGCAATGGCACTTTCGCTCCCTGTGGACTGCCCTTTTATACAACCTTCATGCTTAGTTGTGTGTGAACTTTTTATTCTCCTTTTAATACCTCTCCTTTCCTGTTTTCTTGGCTATAATTTCCATCACACAGAAAATCTTTTTGTTGCTGTCCTTCAAGCATTTCAAGTTTACGTCTCTTTTCCAAATTTCCAAAATTTTATCAAGTATTTCCTTTTTTCATTTACAAGATAATTTTATAAACATGTTAGGGATGTATTTGCAGTTTATAGCTCTCTGCAGCTGAGTGTTTCCCCTGGGCCTGTTCACCTCGTGGCATCTCTGTAATTTTATTCTCGTAATTATATTTTAGCATGCAAAAACAATGGGAGATAAAGTCTCCTCAGATGTTAGACAAAACCTGCCACAGATCTTACTAAAATTTCCTGCCAATAATGATTTTTCTGATAAGCCTTATAATTACTAAGACAATAACTTGTTTCATAACATGTGTAGAAAATTATAACAGTATGATTAAGACACTGACAGTGTTCAGTGCTGCTTGGGTTCCCTATGGAGGCTGGACAAGCCACCTAAGTGAGTGATGAGTAAGTCTATTGTCAGGAGACTTCATGCTTTTTTCAAGGGCAAAATTATATGTCGCTCAAAGCTGATTGCTTTCGGGGTGGAATTCCACTCACTTTTGTATCTATGAATCCCACACACCAGAGCAGCTCAGCTACAATTTCCTTATTTGGAAAAATACTTAATCTCATCACCAGAGAGTGATGCTTGTTGTTCTAAAGAAGCACAAGGTTCATAACTCAACTGATTCTTTTATGTCCACCTCAGAGCACCCAAACAGTTGGGTTCAGCCTACTCATTTCTACATTAAGTACCAAATGTCTTGGAAAGTTTGCATTGCAGAACGCAGAAAACTGCCAGAGTGGTTGTTTTTGTAATTAATCCCTATGGAAACAAAATGTTGTGATTTGAAATTGTGACCAGTTTAAGAAATAAATGGATTTTTAAAAGGAGAAGTTCTGTTATTAATAAAATTTAGGCATGCCACATGATATGTAATGCAATTGGCATGAGTTAATTTACAGTGAATATGAAGAGATACTTCTTCAATAAAGCTTTGATATAGAATAGAAAAAAGATTTTACTTGACTTGCTTAATCAAGAAGATTCATAATTATAGAATCATAGAATCAAAGAATGGTTTGGGTGGGAAGGGACCTTAATGATCATCTATTAAAATCCCCCCACCCCCTGCCATGGACAGGGACACATTCCACTAGATCAGGTTGCTCAGGGACCCATCCAACTTGGCCTTGAACACTGTCAAAAATGGGGCAGGCACCCATAACTTTTCTGGGCAAACTGTTCTAGTACCTCACTGCCCTCTGAATAAAGAATTTCTGATTAAAATCTAATTAAAATCTCTACTTTTTCAGTTACTATTTGTTCTATCACTGTCTGCCCATGTAACAAGTCACTGTCCCTCTTTTTTTTTAAGCTTACTTTGAGTACTTGAAGGCTGCAATAAGGTTTCTCCAGTGCCTTCTCATCTCCAGGCTGAACAACCCTATCTCTCTCTCAGCCTGTCTGTGTAGGAGAGGTGCTCCAGCCCTCAAATAATCTTTGTGGCCTTCCTCTGGACCCACTCTAATAGGTCCATGTCTTTCTTGTGCTGAGGTCTCCAGACCTGGACACAGTATTTTAGGTAGAGTCTCACACTGTTTGTGATTAGGACAGCTGAGTTCAAATTTGATCTGTTAAAAACCTCCATTTATATGATTTCCACCTGGAGAAGCATAAGGAATGTTTCTGGTCATTTTCACAACAGAAAAAAGGAATGGTTTTTGTTTGACAGTTTGTAATATGAAGAGAGTCTGCCAGCTGAGGAAGGATGTTCACTTGAATGACTCTTGTGTTAAAGCACACTTGAGAATATATTGTGGTTTAACCCCAGACAAGAAGCAAGTCCCATGTAGCATCTCTCTCACTCCTCCACCAGAAGCACTGGGGAGACAACTGGAAGAGTAAAAGGTGGAAAGCTTGTGAGTTGAGACGAAAACAGGTTACATAGGGAAAGCAAAATCGACACACACAAGCAAAGCAGAACAAGGAATTAATTTACTGTGTCCCATGGGCAGGCAGGTGTTCAGCCATCCCCAGGGGAGCTGGGGCCCATCACGCATAAATGGCTCTATGGGAAGACAGATGTTATCACTCCAGATGTTCCCCGCTTCCTCCTTCTGTCCCTCACTTTAATGCTGAGCATGATGTCACATGGTCTGGAATATCCTTTGGTCACTTGAGTCAGCTTCCCTGGCTGTGTCTCCTCCCAAGTTCCCATGTAGCCCAAACTTCCTCACCAATATGGCAGTACAAAAAGCAGAAAAGGCCTTGGCTCTGTATAAGCCCTGCTCAGCAATATCAAAAACATCTCTACTATCATCACTATGTTCAGCACAAATCCAACCAAAACACAGCCACTGGGAAGAAAAATAACTATATTCCAGCCAAAACCAGCACAAGAATATCTGAATCTGCAGCTGAGGCATTTCACAGACTAAAATATCTTGTATTAAAGGACTTCCTTGATGAACAAAGAGGAGAATTAGCTGCTTTCAAAGAGATTGAGGCAAATCAACATTTTCAGAGCAGCCAAGAGAGCAGGCTTTTCATTTCCCATCAAAGTTAGGAAGGGTAATGAACCTACGTAGGAAGACATTCTCCAGTTAGGAGAACAGCACCTTCTTGGAACAAACCTAGGGAAGACTGATATAGTTCTTTAATGATAACTACATCCTAAGTTACCCTTAATGGTGGTTAACGACCTAGATTTAGGTTTCTGAATCGAGCCCTTAGGTGATCAATGATCAGGGCTTGAGCCACCTGTTATTCAAAGCTCAGTTCTTTGCAGAATGGCTGTATGACATTCACCCAGTTTTATCACAAACACTGTTGCTGAGCTGTGACAGACTACAGAAGGCAAAGCCAGGCAAGATAAGTGGAGTGAAAACAGAGAAATAGAAGTGTTAAGATGGTAATAGAAACACAAGGATCCATAAGAGAATCACCAAACGCAGTAGAATGCAAAAAAAGCCTAAGCAAGAGTTAAGAGCAGGGAGATGGGAGTTCTCAACTTGGCCATATCAGGGGTTATGCTATTCCAAGGAGCAATGAAAGCCAGTTCTTCCCCAGATGACTGATGAGACCCAAGCAAGCTTTAGATTAGATTAGGGAGAATATTAATTCTTAGCCCCGTATTTCCTGAGTCCTAGTTCTCAGCTGTATCTATCAGACAGTAAATACTTTCTGGGTGCTCATGGGAATGTGAATCTTGCTCTCAAGGTCTCTTTGTGCAGAGCAAAATATGCCTGGAGAAATTGTGGTTCAATAAGGGAAGGTTGGACCAGGAGACTACTTCAGAATGAGTTGAATCACTCTCCAGAGGTTAACTTCCAGGCAGGTAATATAGGAGTTAGGTACCTCTGATCTTTAGAGCAGTCTTAGCAGTGCTGTGAACAGATAAAACAATCAATGGAGCCAGCCAGTCAGTGTGGGATCTTTTGTACTCTCGTATCCACATCTTCTAGTCTGGTAGAACTGCTTTGCTACACAATTCATATCCTTGTGAGAGAGATTTTTACTCTGCTTGCCTGCTCAGGGAAGCATTGCTTTATTACTTGTTAGACCACACTGTCAATTTATTTTCTTTTCAGAGATTGAGAGTAGATTTATACTTTCTAGGGTTTTTTTTGCAAAGGAAAGATTAAATTCTTATTCTACTGTGTAGCACCAGAAAGACAGAACTAATCAGGCAATACAGTGCTTATACTCTTATGCAATCCTTCTAGTACCTTCCTAATTAACTTGACACGGGTCTGAATGGTTTTAAGCCTCCTATTGCTTAAAACAGCACAAAATCTGAATTTATTCAATCTCACTTTAGTCTTCAAACAGATATTTGTTTCTATACTTGTTGGAGAGAAGGAGGCTCTCCACAGGATGATTCAGAACTTATCTCATTTAAATTTCTCTCTTGAGGTGTCATTCTGTTAGGCACAGAAATAGCTTATGCCATTTTTGTGCCTAGGTTAGACTCCTCAGGAAGGTGCCAGCAGCAAAGTGGAATGAATTTAGATTAAATTTTCTGACGAAGAGTTTAGATTCAAAGATTAAAAAGAAGTCCTTCCAATGATATACATTATATCTGAAAGCTCCTAACTTACTGAGGAGAATAAACATTATACTTCCTTTCAAGTTTACTCCCTTATTTCCAGGAGCATATGGCCTGTTAACTCACCTAGCTGCAATTGCATTCCACACTAACTTCTGTGCCTGTTGTGCCCTGTCAACCAACAGATTGGTGCTTCGTTGCTTGAGAGTTACTCGCTGATGTGCTCTCAGTGTTTAGATGACACTGTCTATAATTTTGCCCACTTCTGCTGTGAGTTTCAAAGTTATTCAGGGCCTTGGTTTTGATTCTCCTCCCCTAAGGTCTGAACAGCTGACACTCTCAGCCATCTAATTCCATGAGTGCAATCAGAACCCAAACTGCCTGAAATAATGGTATATTTATTTTGACTTATAAGGTGTGTGCTTTTACAGGTATTATTGCAACAGTTCCTCACAGTTCTACAGTTAACTCCAAAGTGTCAGAATGCAACACACCTCCAGAGAGCTATAATTTGTAAAACAAAGCAAAAAAAGAAAAATTTAAAAAATTGAAGTCCTTCCAGCTGCAGCTTCTATATGTGCCTAAAGATCTATTGATCTAGAAATTATATAATTCTTTGTCAAAATTGGGGCAGAAATTCTACTTTATTCAGATCTAGGACACAGAACTCACACTGTGTAGTAGCCACAAGAACTAGATGAATTATTGATGAGTAAAAACAGGATATTAATTCACAGAGGAGTAAGATATTTTTGTTTTTAACTTCTCATGCTGGTGATAAAATATCCTACATCATTTGGTATGAGCCTCATTAAATATATGCATCCTATGATTTCATATCTCTTCAATGTTTTCTAGCCTCTATTTCAGCTTTAAATACTGGCAGGGAAATCAAGACACATGAATTATTAAGAACAAAGATTTTGTTAAAATGACAGAGCATTCAGTTCATCTGTCTCACATTTTTAAGTCCTTCTATTGACATGTTTTCCAAAATTACAGAAGTAACTAACACAGAGATTTCAAATATATTTTTATTTTTTTCTTCCTTTATATTTTGGGGGTTTTTTTTCAAATTTTAAATGTAGGCTCTTGTCTGGACAGCAAAAAAAGGCACTTAAAAACACAAGGAATAAGCTTTTTTGCAGATTGTTTCTTTAAACCACAGGAGATCACAGTCCTATATCTATGAGAGTTAATACTCATATTTCCCAGTTAGCTAGATAATTCCTTAGTTGCCAGACTGTAAAAAACTGATTTTTTTTTCTTTCTTTCTTTCCAAGCTTCCTCCTAGATTTGCATTAGAAAATGAAGAAAATAATTGTAAGGCAAGAAAAACCCAAACAACAAAAATCTGATTTTTCAGCCTAGGAAGACTAAAATGTTAAAGTTCTGGATTTGTTTCAGTGCTACTTACTCACTACATTTTGTTAACCTTAAATGGAAATTCAGAAACCATTATTAAGTATGTGTGTTCTAACCCATACTTTTTGGAACTGAAGTTTTGTCTAAAATCAGACTTATTTAGTATCTAAAGATAATCTGCTGACACTCTATAGAGCTGTTAAAATAAATCAGGTCCAGGTAGGCTAGCTGGGGAAATGGACTTGGATTTCCTTGCCATTGAGAATATTTCAGTCAAAATAATC
This sequence comes from Daphoenositta chrysoptera, assembly GCA_013397915.1. Classification (NCBI taxonomy): domain Eukaryota; kingdom Metazoa; phylum Chordata; class Aves; order Passeriformes; genus Daphoenositta; species Daphoenositta chrysoptera. The sequence goes on along the minus strand of VZRO01008050.1, from coordinate 32,358 downwards.
AAACAACTACCATTTTCAAAGAGCAATAAAGCAATGTAATGGGATCCCAGAATCAAAACATATTCAGGCCAGGAGGAACCTCTTGTAGTTTAGTCCAACATTCTGCTCAAAGCAGGACTAATTCAGTCAGGCTGTACAGGAATATGTCTGCAAGGCTTAAATACCTCCAGGGTTTTTCACTCACCGCACTCCTCTCTGGGTAACTTGCTCCAAGGTTTGGCCATCTGCACAGTTAAAAATCTCCCAGTATTCAATCAGAATTTCCCATGTTCCAACTACTATCCTTTGCTCTCATCCAGTCACTAGGCACTTCCATAAGGTTGCTCCATGTCCTCTGTATCCTCAGATCAGGTAACTGCAGACAGCAACATGGTCTCCCTGAGCCTTCTTTTCTCCAGGCTAAGTCAACACTGTCCTCTCAGCTTGCCCTTGTCTATCATGTGCTCCAGCCCCATGACAGACATGGTGGCCTGTGCTGGACAACCTCCAGGATGTCCATGTCTTTTTGTAAGGGGTAGCCCAGATTCTGTGAAAAAACAAAACACTGCAGTCTTGCCGGTGTTGAATTGAGGACAAGGATCATTTCCCTCAGTCTGCTGGCTGGAGTCCTGCTTCTGTAGCCCAGAAAGCAATTGGCCTCTGCTGCAAGGATGCACTGCTGGCTCATCATCTGCTTAGAGTCCACCAGCTTCTGTAAAGATGCTTTCCAGCTGGTCAACCCCCAGTATGTACTAGTATTTGGGTTTACTCCTCTCCGGGTGCAGACTTTTGCATTTGCTTTTATTGAACCTCCTGAGGTTCCTGCTAGCCCGTTTCTTCCACCTGTCCAGGTCCCTCTCAGTAACAGTCCTGCCCTCTACGTGCTCTTCACACTCTAGGATTGTTCACAAGTTTGCTGAGAGCACACTCTGTCCCACCATCCAGGCTGTTACAAAGACATAAAGATGCATTTTTTCCAGTACTGATTCCTGAAAGGCACCACAACATCAGCACGCACCAGAGCAGCATCTGCTCTTTCCAGCATTAACCACCGTCTTTGAGTCCAGCAGTTCAGTCAGTTTCCTATGCACCTTCCTGTCTACCTGTCCACACCACATCTCAAAATTTCAGTACTAAGGAGACTATGAGGGATTGTGTCAAAGACCTTCCTATTGCCGAAGTGTGAAGCATCAGCAATAATCACTCTGTCACAGAGAGCAGTTCGGTTGCCCAGGTATGAGTTACCCTTGGTACACGCATGCTAGCTGCTTCCAGTTACCGAAATTGTCTATTGTGTCTTGAGAAATAGCTTCTGATTGGATTTGCCCTGCAACAGAGGAGGTGAGACCTTTACTTGGATCCTTCACCTGGAAGATGGATGTGATGTTTGCCTTTTTCCAGTCATCAGAAATATTTCCCAATTTCCATTTATTTTTGAAATGTATAGGGTTGGCCCTCAGCAACATCAGCCAGCTGCTCTGGTAGCCTTGGATACATTGCATTTGGACATAAAGGCTTATCTATGTCTAATTGTCTAATATTTAAAAACTAGAAATGAAAACTCTACATTGCTGATCTTTCCACATATATTATTTAGTCCTCCCAAGTATAGAGGGAAGTTCTATCTAAATGGGAATTCCCTATCTGTCAAAATTTTGACAATGACAGAAAATATACTTTTCAGTTCAGCTTTAAACCATTCCCAAGCCTTTAAAGAGCTCAGCTTTTATGCCATGCTACTACTCCAGTCCTTCCTTTAATTTTTTTTTTTCTTATGACATTCCCAAGTATATCAACTATTCAGCACATTTTTCAGGCTTTGCAGTGCATTGATTTGAAAACTCTGGTTTAAAATCTTTTTCTTTTAGTCATTCATATAAATTACCGCATGCTTTCACTAGGTCTTAGATTAATCAAACATATTTTCTAAACTTTTATATGCAAACCAAATAAACAAGAAACTCCTATTCGAAGCAGTAACAAGATGTATTGGAACAATATTTATATTGCATGAACAGACATCGAAAATGAGAGAGACGTCTTTTTAACTCATGTCATTGTCATCAAAAACATTCCAAGCAAGTGACTTAATTCTATTATTCCAGTTTTGTGACCAAATTTGGTTTATTCAGTCAGGGGAAAATAAAGCTGTTTGTATTGCTGATTTATTTTGCACAAACCTCTTTAATTAAAGTGGCATAATCAGTGGAAAATAAAGAGCCATTAGACTGCCTGCAATGAAAGGAAGAGTAAAGCATATTCCGCTCCCTAATCAGCTGTTGGAAAGGACATGAATTTTGGCTTTCAGTTATCAAGTAAAAGTTTGGAATTAAGTGTGAAGGAGGAGAAAAAAAACCAGTTTATTTACAGTTGATTGCATTGTTTTGTTTACTATGAGAAGATAGCTGTGAATCATTACCTAGTTGACAGAAAAGCAAGGATTAGCAGTATGGATATACATGTATGTGTTTAACATGATTAAATTCCCATGTGTTTCTTGAGTAGCCCAGTAAATATGCTGTCTGCCTGTAGAGGGGATGGCCCTGCTGTGTGTTAGCCTGGCAATTTGGGGGCTCAGACTCTCTCTGGGCTGATCAGGGTGTCACTGGTGTGACCCCAGTGCTGGGCCAGCAGCTGCTGCCTGCTCTGCTCCAGTGTCAGCTCTGGGTGGCCCCACCGGGGAGGGGGTGACACCCCCGCCTGTCACTGCCTGACAGCGCATGGCCCTTCGTGTGCATGGGGCTGGAAGAACTTCAGCTGGCAGACCAGAAGAAGGATGCCAAATGGATGAGGAATTTTATAGAGATAAACCTAAAAATAACCAAGGCCAGAGGCAAAGGTTCCACCCACTATCAAGCTCCTCCCACTGAAGAAGGCAGGATGCTGGCAGCTCCACGTGCCACCGTCACCTCTTTTTCTGATGACTGAAATTGTCTACAGAACCACACAGAATCACAGAATTAGCTACGTTGGAAAAGACCTTCGAGATCACCGAGTTCAACAACCTTAAACCCAAAAGGATCCTGGTCTCACAGTATTGCTGTAACTGAACTACAAAAAAAGTCTGTATTTTCATAAAGTTATTAAGATTATAATTAGGTTAATAAATTATTTGTTCCACATATACACACTGTGCTCTATTTTTTGCATATAACAAGATTTGGAGCATGAAATGTCATACATAGTCACACAGAAGGAAGTGTTTTTCAGCAGTACCATTTGCAGCTATATTTCATACAGTCCATCATCCCATGAGCAGTCTTTAAATTCCTATTTCACAATTCATTCCTTGTTCTTTTTTGAGACTAAGTGGGAGTGGTCTGCCTGCAGAATAGAGGTAAAATCCTGAGATATGCTTATATGAATATCTACATAAATACACCCTGAGTTAGTTCTGGTTTTTTTCTGCACCAGAAGTGAAGATTTCTGCACATGAAGTGAAATGAAGACAAGTTATTAGGTATAGTCAAACCATGTCTCTTTTTCCCTACTTTTTGCCTGTTTACATTAAGACTTTAGAAAGAATTTACTGACATAATTTAAAGTTAAATTAAAGAATCTCAAAAACTCCTGATGATTTCCTATTTATTTTAGAAGTAGTCTTTTGGTTTTCTTTTCAGAGATTTTACTTAGAGTCATTGGGGAATATTTAGCTGTAAGACAGATGGTACACAGCTCACACAAAACATTGAGATGTGGGTTTTATAAGATTTATTATTAGGCACTCAATAGTCCACATCTAGGCTACTGTTTCCAATAAAATTGGAAATATTCTATTTTCCCCAATACAAGCAAGATATTGATACACTTGAGTGACTTTACCAGAGGCCACCAGGGTGCTTGTTCATGGGAGCACCTGACCTGTGAGGGAATACTGACGAAGCTGAGCTTGTTCAGTCTGGCAAAGAAAAGACTTTGGGAGTATGTTAGAGAAGCATCTGATGTGTTTGGGACAAGGTAGATGGGTTGTTAATAACATTACATAGCAGAAAGACAAGAGAAGAGTTTTAAAATTAAATGGGAGCTATTCAGACTGGGTGTGAAGAAAACCTTTTTTTACCATGAGCATGATCCAACAGTAGAGGAAGTTGCCCAGAGTTATCGTGCAGCATCCATCTCTGGATTTTTTCTACATTCAACTGGATAAAGCCCTGAGCTGCCTGATTTGAACACATAGGTGACCCTGTTTGGAGCAGGAGGTTGGGCTAGAGACCTCCTGAACTCCCTTCTCACTTGAATTAGTCTGTGCTTCTACGGTCAGAACATTTACCCCGACCTGGAAGGTTCTCACAATTCTGTAAGTACAGACAGAGTCAGGATTCACGGCTATATGTCATTATAGTCTTACAACATGTCATATCTATAGTATTCCTTTATTTAATCTAGGAAATTAAATAAAATTATTACATATAAAGAAAAGTGACACAAACCCCATTTCAAGGGAGACTAATCCTTTTTCCTCCAATATTAATATAAACATATGTACAATAATAAATACAAGATGATTCATATATAAGTCCTTCTTTTAGACAGAGAGACAACAAACCACCATATGATAGATAGGCAGTTGAAAATGAATCATTGGAACCATGGATTGATCAGGAAATATTATTAGTTAAATCTGAAAATCAGTATCTTTTTATATATTGCTAGGTACCCAAACTGTTGTTATTGATAGTATATTATAGTTGAAGAATAAAGATTACCTAGTTATTGACAACTTTAATATCATTATATTTGCTTTTTAAACAGCTAGTATGATATTGAATTATTGCGTGTCTCTTAAAATCCTTTATGGTGATTTCTGTATAGACACACACGTCAGTTCCTCGTTTCTTCATTGTCACCAGAATTTCTATCATTGTAGTGTTTTATGATAGTTTGGAAATTCTGGCTATACTTGGGTATGCATCTGTGAAAAGAAAACTGGTGACAGTAGAGAACGTAAATTAAATAAACTTTTCAAACAAATATCAAATAGAATTTTAAGTATGATCTGAACTTTTAGAGAATTCTGCTGAAGCTTAAACATTAATATTCAATACAATTGAAGCAAAAAAAATCTATGGAGAGATCATTTCTCACTGACTGAAAAAAAAGAGTATTCTTTAAATGTTTTATTTGTATTCATTCTTAGACTAAGCCAAATTCTTATCCTCTCTCTTTTTTGCTTCTTTTCTTTTCCAGCTGCATGTGTTTGATAGGTATAAAGAAATTGTATATTTATAACAAAAGAGTGCTATTTCAGTCTTCTCTGGTGATATGTAATTTCAAAATGTCTGTATTTCTCTGCCATTTCTCTTATCAACATGCTTTTTTCTCCTCTACAGAGTAACAAAATGTTTCTATATCTGTTTTTCTTTTCAAAATTTTCTTTTCATTCTACAGTATTCCTAGTCTTTAATTGGTAAATCAACAGCAGTTATTCAGTAAGGAGGATGTTTTTGTGGTATAAGATCTCATTGGAAATTATTTTTATCTTCCTAAACAGAATTTTAAATTACAAAATAAATGTATGTGTAAGGCATCTGACCGTCATTCATATTCGTATTTTTTGACTCAAACTCAAACTAGATGCACTTACTTAAAGAAAATGTCTTTGTATGGGGCATGTTGGATTTGCCAAAATCTGTGTGCTGCATCTGTGGTCTGTAAAACAACTACCAGAAAACTGTGAATAATGTGGATAGGTAACTGTAAGGCCCCAGAGCTAGATCAACAAGGGTCTTAAAAAGGGTTGAGATTATTTTATGTACCCAACAAGATATGCCTTAAGAGGTAAAAACAACAAAAACTTTACTGGGAAACTTTAGAAAATCAGGGAACTTTAGCAAAAGTTTAAAGCAACATTTAATTTAAAAAAAGCATTTCACAAAGCATTAATTTAGCAAACTCTAATTCCTCTGTAATGGGTTGTGTTTAATACACAAGCTGAAAAACACTAGCAGCAGCCGGGATTCAGTTCACTAATTTGTGTTTGTGAGATATAAATTAGGAGAAATGACAAAACAGGCTTAAAAACTTCTATAAAATATAAAGATAGTTTATTGTTACTAAGATTAAAAGAAAAAAAACAGGAAAATTAAGAGAATAAGAAATAAACATTCCCCTCCTTTTCCAGTATTTCCCCCTGCACTCAGCTTGCATCAAGGATAACAATGATGGAATTCGGTTCAGTATTAGGGTACTTAACAAAGTTTTTCAAACTTAGGGGAAAGAAAGAGGTCTTCTCTTTGCTGTACTGTGGTTTTTTAAACTGCTACTTGCAAAAGTCCTGCCCGCCCGGAGAAAAACAGTCTATTGCAATGAAAACATATTCATCTCTCCTCTCCCATGGTAATCTTACAGTCTTTTTTATACTGCAGACATGGGCCAAATATGGGGTGTTCTCGTTTTAAGGATAAGCAAATTCTAGCCTGAAATTCACGATTTTCCTC
>VZRO01008050.1:5429-25540 GCA_013397915.1 Daphoenositta chrysoptera | reverse complement strand
AATGCCAGAGACAGCCGAGCCTTTCGCGCCCTCCAAGTTTAAATATGCAAAATCGCAGAAGCGTAATTGGACTAAAAAGCTGTCAGTTAATTTCAGCTCCAATCCACGACATCCTCCAATTTTAAGTTACTCAAACTTTGAGAAGGAGAGAAGATATATAGAAAAGAACAAATATAGCTGCCACTCATGGCCCTACTAGTGTTCCAGCTGATTTAAAATCCAAGAGGAGGTAGGGTCAAGACCTGTGTGTGCCTCATGGTCTGGCTTAAAGTACCCTTCAGCTTTCCTGGGCCCTTCCCCCAGGTGGGACTTGTGCTCGTTTGGCCGCTCGGGATGTGGGTGAGGGGCTCCAGGGTCAGGGTGTGCAGCGGTGCCTCCCACGGGCCAGGGTTTGTCCCCACTGCGGCGCTGGGATCGGGGCCCCGGAGGTGTGGGGTGTGTGGAGCAGGGCACCGCCGGCCAGGGCAAGGCCTGACCTGCCCCTTTCCCCACACAGCAGCCTGAAGTGTTTTGAGCCAGGATCTTCCTTCAGTCTCTCACAATAAGCTAACTCTAAAGTTCAAACTATATGGTTTCAATATGAACAAGTAAATTATAAATGGAAACAGTGCCAAAGAACTCATGGTTCTAGTACTTGAAATGTATATATAATGGAAAATTGGGGTTTTTTTGAGTTTGTGGCAATAATGCTTTCTAAGGAGGAATTGCCTACCTGAAATGTAATGATGTTACAAAACATAAACCATGAATTCTATTGTGTAGTCAGCAACAGCTTGTATTCATCTGCAAATGTTCTGAATTGTGCCAATAATTTTGTGGTTGAATAATTTCATTTATGGAAAGTCGAACAAGATTCAAATATTGCTGCAACGATGTTTTTAGATGTTGAATAACACCCAAATGAGAAAAGAAAGAGAAAAAAATTACTTGTAAGTTAATGATTTCAAAGACATGAATGATTTCAGAGCAATACTTTTGTTTATTTTCAAAGTAGAGTAAGAATTTTGTGGATTCTAGACATGAAGATGTTTAAAGTATAGATTAGCAATTAAAGATCTTTTCCATGTAACCGTTTGCATCAAGCATTGATAGAACTTTATTTTCCTCAGTCTATACCAGGGATGCCATTATTTTTTTTTCTAGATGCTGCATTAATATTTCAGACTGCTATACGATTTTCTTTATATTTCAAAATAATAAATCCACTCTAAACACTGCTCATACTCCTTCACATGAGGAAAGGTGTTCTATCTTGCAAGTCTAGCCTATTTTTTGTTTGCTTTCTCTTTTCTTCTATATTTATATGGAGTGGATATGCCATCTAAAAGCACAAACTGTTTGTGCCTCAGGTAATTCAGGTAATTGTGTATCAAACATCCAGTTTCCAAATTATCACTCTTCCAAGATTATAGAAATGTTCTTATACATCTTTGCATGTTTGCTTTCAGATTACTCCACCAAAATGCCTTCCTGATAACTATAATATAGTTAATATTCCAGCAATACAGTTTGTTTTTTTTTTTCATTAAGCTATACCTAGTAACATAAGGATAATCATCAGTATTTGTAGGCAAAAATGTACAGATCTGATTTTACTATAGTCTTCAAATTATTTGCAAAATGAAAAATTATGTAGAAAGATGATACAGTATCAAATCATCAGAGGATTATTCTGGTTAGAAGAAAAATTATCCAGGTTATTCAAAGCAGGACTATTTTGGCCCAGTTTTGCAGGGTTGTGTCCAGTCAAGGCTTGAATTATCTCCAGGGTTAGACACTCACTCCGCTCTCTGTCCAGTTCTTTCCGCTTCCCCTTGTCTGCTATGTCCACCAGCCTTAGGACAGTCATGGTGTCCTGTGCTGGACGACCTCCAGGATGTCCATGTCTTATTGTAAGGGGCAGCCCAGGTTCTGTGAAAACAGAGCACTGCAGTCGTGGTCTCACTGGTGTTGAATCGAGGACAAGGTTCACTTTCTTTGATCTCTTTACAGAACTCTTCCCCGCACTGCACGCAGGACACCAGTACACATTGGTGGCCTGTGGTCACCCTGGTGTCTGTCAGGACCTCTAGGTTCTGTTCTACAAAGCTGCCTTCCAGATGGTCACCTACACGTGAGTTTAATCCTTCTCAGGTGCATTTTTATTTTTGCATTTCCTTTGTTAGATTTCCTGAAGTTTCTGTCAGTGAATTTCAGCAAGTCTGGTGCCCCTCAGTAGCTGTCCTGCCCTCCAGTGCACCAATGATGCCCTCCGTGAACACATTTCACGGTGTTGTCTGGAAACTTGCTGAGTGCACAGCTTGTACTGATATCCAGGTCATTGTTTATTCTTCCTATTTCCTCATCAGTAGTCTTTTCTGCTTTGGGTATTTGATGGTGTTTCCACACATACTAAAAAATTGACCAAAGTGACCCAAAATTTTCCTTTAATAGAACTTCTGCAATTCTGTTTTCATTGATATTGATTTGTCTACCATTTCCCTCTGGTTAAAGACCAATGAATATTTTAAGATTGAGGGGGTTTTTTATATTTATTAAATTCTGCTTTTGTTGTTTCACTGGCTCTGGCTGGGATGGAGTTATTTTTTTTCCTAATAGGCCATATACTGTTGATTTTGGATTTGTGACTAATAGTGTTGATAACACACCAGTGTTTTGGCTGTTTCTGAGCAGTATTTGCACAGTGTCAAAGTTTTCTCTGTTTCTCACATGGCTTCCCCCGTGAGTAGGCTGGAGTCAATAAGAAGCTGGGAGGGTACATAGACAGGAGAGGTGATCTGAGTTGAGCAAAGTGATATTCCATGACATATATCATGTTCAGCAATAAAAACTCAGGGGAGTTTTTGGGGGACTTCAGCCGTTTCTTGGAGACTGGCTGGGTGTCAGTCTTTTGTGGAGGGTTTTGAGTGATTGCCCTTGCATCATTTGGGCCTTTTTTTTTGTTTTTCTTTCTCTTAACTTATGAAACTACCCTTATGACCCATGAGTTTTCTCTCCTTTGTTCTTCCTATTCTCTCCCCCATTCCTGGTATAGTGAGGGAGTGAGCCAGCAGTTGTGTGGAGCTTAGCTGCTGGCCAGCTTCCCGTCACTACTTGTGGTCTTAAACCATACTGTGGAAGTATTTGAGTTATGTTGGTTTCCCTCAAGTGGTATAGGTCTTGAATCTTTTGTTTGTTTGTTTTTACTACTTGTTATCAATTTCCCTTTTTGGTATATTACATCAGCCTATCATAAACATATTTTTTTCATGTCAGTATAGATACAATTATAATATATAAATGCTTTATCATTCCAGTCATATTAATTGTAGTTTCAAATTTTAGCTAGGCTGAACTGATGTTTATAAAAGGGCTTTGTTTAATTACTCTTGCTTAACACCTTAGGTCAACAAATAATTAATTAATTTCTTCTATAATGTGTGTCCTAATTAATTTTGATATCTTGATTTTGTGTCAAATTCCTTTACTCTTGTTTTTCACTTCTCTTTCATCAAGTCAGCTCATCTACCATGAAGATTTGTTCTGCCTTTATGTAGGAGTCCATCTGAAGTGGGCCATTTTTCTGGAGAAGCTGGAACACTCAGGGGAAGGGGGGAAAACAATCCAACCAAAAAATACATATGAAAGCAAAACACACAACCCAACACCCCTTTTCTTCTCTCTTATCCAACTCAAACAATTATTCATGATAACATAAAACAAACAAACAAACAAACAAACAAAACAACAACAACGAAGCAGGCACAGGCTCTGTTGTAATCTAAAAACAAGAAAATGCTTTTAAAAAATTTCAGTTCCATTACTTCTGTGATTATGGGCCTTTAAGACACTTATTGCATACATAAAATGCTAAGAACAACTCACATTGACAGCACTGTAGATGTCTTAAATCTTACAATTTACTGGAATGCCAATAGCAACCTGAGAATATTGAGGCACTGACAAATCCTATTACTTAAAAAAACATGGTGTAATGCAATGAAAACTCAAACTGTGTGTGTGTGTTTTTGCCGAGAAGAAATAATTTAAAAACATTTATCAAATCTGTGTTTTTGTATCCATATTTTAAGCCCTTTGTAAAATGTCCGTTTGTCTTACATTGTGTCAGTGATGGGTATGTTTCAGATTAGTCTCATAAACCTAAATTAATACATCAATGATCATAATCAAAAGCTTGTGGAATTCTTCAGGAAATTCTGAATTGATTTAATGCTTCATAAAACATGCCTGTAAAAGTCATGCAGGACTGTCCCTCATGTATTAAAAAAAATAATACCTAACTTATTAAAAAGTCAGTATTTCTGTATCTGTTGTTCAGATACCACCATAGTTGACAGTAATAGCTGTGTGCCTGTTTCAATAAGATTGTCTATAGTCCTCAGAACATGCTTTAAAAATCAATCATACACTTCTCCCATGACTTTTCTTATGCTGGTTTAAGCTCTCAGTCTAAAGGAGACTTCAATCTTTGGTTTTAAACAGTCCCAAGGATCAGAATTTTATTAGCTGTTTTTGGTTTGTTTTCTTGTTTGTTCTCAAAAAAAGTCCCATCATAAAAAATGTCAATCTTTGGTGCTTTAAAAAAAAAAAAAAACAAAACAAAAAGGGATGAAATTTTTTGAACTGTTTTACAGCAGAGCTGTTTTTCAGAACAGGTTGTTGTACTGCTTCCAGCTGAGCCAGAGTACCCACTCTTGTTCTATCTAGTGAAAATAAAACAATGCATAAAAATTTCCCCAGTGTACTGCACAAGTGTGCCTAACCTGTATGGACAGTACCATATCCTCAGAAAACTTCCTAATGATTCCCTCCACAGCCAGACTGGAAACCTACACTTCTTTAATATTACAGTTTCATTATTCTTATTTTCTGTAGTTTAACAACTTTTCTTATTATACTTAATGGAAAAGTCATGCAATATTGAGCAGTAACTGCTTTTAATTTCCTGCTGTATATAATTTGCATTTTTTGTTGCTAGTGGAGAGTAATTAACATGCTCTAATTATCATACTGATTGTCTTCTTTAGCTTATGAGAATATAGTCATCTCGAACCTCGTTGATCTTGCAATAGTACATTTTATTGCCCTCAGTAATTGTATACAGGGATATACAAGGCTTAGTTTTTTACTGAAAAAATGGTGTGATCTAGCTGTAACAAGTTCCCTAAATGTTTCAATTTGGAACAGAGTAATATACGTTTTTATAGTGCCTATCAAAAAAAATAGAACCCTGCTTCTACAGTAGTGTAACGCCACCTTTTTAATAACAGAATTGTGGTTGTATTACCATTATCACACTCAAAAAAAAATTTTGTGATCCATTGAGATTGTGTTTTACTCTGTCTGTGGACAGTTAACACAGAAAACACATTCAACTTGGAATATGCTTACAAGCAATAGTGAGTGTTTCTTCTTCTTGCAAGGGTGCTCTTTAGGAGAATAGAAATGTATCTGTAGGAAAAATGTTTTCCTTAATCTAAAATTTCTACCTAATTAAACTCCTTACTAAATTTTATGTCTGTCTACAACTACCTTATAAAATTGTACTGCAGATAGGAATATCTAAGTGAAATCAAATCATCTGTTGGAATACGTATACAAGAACACTGAGGCTTTTGGGTTTTAAAAAGAGAAGAAACACCAACAATAATGAATTACAACTGTACAGGCAAATAGATTGCATTGTTTTCACAAGATCAAGTCAAATGTTAGATTTTGTATGAGCCTATTATGCATTTATTTAATCATAACCATTTAGTCCAGGAGACACAGAATTAAGCATTCTGCATTGTGTCTAAAGACTTCCTGGGAATCAGAATTTCATTTGTAACAGATTCTTCCAGAGGATCAATAACTACTGTGAAGATTTATGACTACTTTTTAAATGTTCTACATCAATTCTGAAATTAATATTATATCTCTAAGAGTGCAATATTTAGACTTTTTTTTCTTCTTCTCAAAACTATCCACAGTATTCACAACTTTTAGAATGTGTGTATGAATCTGCAGATGCATATGGACAGGGAATGCTAGTATAGGAGTGAGATAAGCTGTGTGCTTTTTTCTTTGTATGTGGTAAAGTCTGCTTTGTATTATAGATCATTTTTTAAGTGTAGTCTCAGGGTAGCTGTACTCAGAAGTAACTAAAATAATGTTTGTGAATGGTACTAAAAACCGACAGCTGTTAACAGAGAATAAAAGTAAACCAATCCCAATCTTCCAAAGCAGAAAGTTTCTGAGTTTTCTATTCTAGAGGTATGAAAAAATACAGCTTAGGGAAAAGCCCCAGAGTGCTCTTAACAGCACAAGAAACTGAAATAATTTGCACCAAAATCAGAGGAAACATATACCATATTGCATCAGTGACAGAAGTTAAATTGACATCACACACATCTAGAAAGTAACTGACCATGAGCATGAAAATAACTGTCCTATTTTTTTTTTTTTTTTTAATCTATTGTAGCATTACACATAGGGGTCAAATATTATTCGACCATATTGCACTAGAGTCTATCAAAATAAGTAGAAAGACATGGTACCTACTATTTGTTCAAATGCACAGTGAAGAACTAACTGGACTAGCTAATTTACTGAGAACCTAATCACTTCAATGAATGGAAAATTCAGGATCAGATAATGACTCAAAAACAGTAGTGCTTATTAATACTTAAAATTCTAGAAGCAAGGCATAATCTTTGCTTGATTTATTTTCTTCTTTTTTTTTCTTTTTTTTCCTTTTTATTTCCTTCCTCATATCCTTACAGTCCTGCTTTCTCCTACAATGCTATAACTGGGCTTAAGAAAGAAACAGTGATTCATTCAACTTAGGCATCTACTCCAGGACTCTGGAGTCAAAGGGCTCAATATGGTCTTTCTACATTTGATGATTCACAGAAGTTTTACTTTTTTTATATTTTCCTTTTGGATTCTAAATACCCATTAGTAAAGCAAAGAGTAGGTACAATGTTCTTTGGGCAAACAGGAAAGAGGTGATATCAAAAAACAATCCCAGATATTAATTCTGAGAAAAATAGGATTTTTAAAATTCTAAGCTGAAAGCAATACATTTGGGCTTTTATTCTGAATCAAAATGTTTAGCTAATAGCTGATGTATCAAACCAAGTAGGTTTATTAGTCAGCGTATTATATTATCACTCACTCATTTCATTGAGGTTAACATTTTTAAATGATATTACAAAACAATAATGTACTTGTAAAAATAATAAAATACGTTATTTATTCCTATATTTTTGCAAAATATTACTTGTTTTAGTAGGGGCAAAAAAGTTTTTAGTTGAGATAAATTAGGATTGGTATATATGTTCCAAAGAGTTTATTCTCAAGAGCTGTATGTTTTGTTCTTTAATCTTGACTAAATTAGTTAAGAAATGGATGGCCAGGCCCAGAGGGTGGTGATAAATGCAGTTTAATCCAGGGGAGACCAGTCAAAGTGGTGTTCTCTAGGGCTCAGTATTGACAACAGGCGTGTTTAATGTCTTTATTGATAATCTGTATAAAGGCATTGAGTGCACTTCCAGTCAGTTTGCAGATGACTAAGTTGGATAAGAGTGTTGATAAGCTGGAAGTCAGGAAGGCTCTGCGGAGGCATCTGGACAGGTTGGATTGATGGGCCAAGGCCCATTGTGTGAGGTTTAACAACACCAAGTGCTGGGTCTGGCACTTTGGTCACAACTCCCTGCAGTGTTACAAGCTAGGGGCAGAGAGGCTGGAAAGGGGCCCAGCAATAAAGGACCAGGGGTTTCTGGGCAACAGCAGCTGAACACGAGCCAGCTGTGCCCAGGTGGCCCAGAAGGCCAAAGGCTCCTGGCCTCGATCAGCCACAGTGCGGGCAGCAGGAGCAGGGCAGGGGTTGTACCCCTGTACTCAACAGTGGTGAGGACACACCTCGAATCCTGTATCCAGTTCCAGGCCCCTCCCCAAGAAAGACATTGAGGGGCCAGAGCATGTCCAGAGGTGGGCAACAGAGCTGGTGAAGGGTCTGGAGCACAAGACCTATGAGGAGCAGCTGAGGAATCTGGCGTTGTTTAGCCAGGAGAAAAGGAGGTTCAGGAGTAACATTATCAGTGTCAACAACTGCCGGAAAGGAGGGTGTGGCAAGGTGGGGATCAGCCTCTTCTACCAGGCAGCTAGTGAGAGGTAAGAGGACATAGCCTCAAGCTGCACCAGGGAAGGTTCAGGCTGGACCTCAGGAGGAATTTCTTGGAAAGGGTTGTTAAACATTGGAATGGACTGCCCAGGGAGGTTGTGGAGTCATCATCCCTGGAAGTGTTCAAGAAATTACTGGATGTACCACTTAGTGCCATTGTCTAGTTGACAAGGTGGTGAGCAGTCAAAGATTGGAGTTGATGGTACCAGAGGTCTTTTCCAACCTAAATGATTCTGTGACTCTGTAAAACATCTTTGATTTTAGACCTTCTAGGCCCTGACAACAGAGAAGACATCTGGGACTCTTACAGAGCTATTTTTCCCCCTTCATCTTAAACAAGCAAAAACAGAAAAATGCCCCCCCAAAACTTTCATGTTGCATAAAAAATAAAGTTGAAGATGTTACGGCCATCCAGATTTTTCATGAACGTCTTTAACATTAGTTGTAAGATTTACCTCCCTTGAATTTATATGTTTGAAAGCTTATCATTTAAGGTGAATTAGTTAGTTTAAATTAACTGTACAGGTAATACGGACAGTTATATCAGAATTTTGACTATTCTAGAAAGTGACCTCATCTCTATCTTGTAACTTGTTTGGGGTTTTTTAAAGGTATATAATGAAATTTCCAGTTACCTCATAATTTATTTTTAAGTCATTGCTCATCATGCTTTATTCACAAGTTAACGTCAGTAAATTTGTGTCTCAGTGCTTCCACCTCTGAATTCCATCACCATCCTAGCAAATTAATTACTGACTACTGAATAGCTAATAACCAGTGTAGCCAATGCTAGCTATAGGAACAGAGGTAGAAGGCCTGAACTAACATCCTGCATGCTCGTTCTGATTCCAGTGGAGGCTAGAACTTTTCCATAGGTCTCAAGAACTATAGCTGCATAAAATTATTTCTCATGTGAATAGAGAAAGGCACCGATTTCCCTTTTATTATCTGTCAGGGTCCAGGGAGAGCAATATGGAGCAGAAGTTCCTGTGTTCATAGGTCAGAGGCTCTGAATTAGCTGCATAAGTTGTCCTTCATCCTCTACTGCCTTGTGACCTACTTAGAGACTTGTCAAGGACTAATTTAATTACATAAACTTAGCCAGCTATCAGTTACGTGCAATGTCTCTCATTTCTATTGCCCTCCAAATGTTTTGCCAATAATACTATAATTGCTCTTCCTAGTTTATAAAGAAAATTTCAGCATAATGAATTTTCTACAAAAAAATCTGTCTCAATAGCATAGGCTGTTCTACAGTTAATATCTTTTAAGATTATGAAACAGGTCCATGTTATAGACCACGGGCCAAATTAATTTCCTAGAGGACTACAGATTAAACATAAATCATGGTTTCGAATGTGAAAGGTCATGTTATTCAACCAAAAAGCTACAGTTCAAAATGTGACTTTATGACTTCTACCACTTCTTTCCACTCTGAATTATTCATCAAGTTAATATTTTACTATCATAAGTTTTCAAACCCTTTAAATTTAGAAAATAAAGTTTGTGGGCTTATGATAATAAAAGCAATTTCAAAGAGCAATACAATAAACCTAGCATACCCAGAGCACAAGAGAGAATAAAATATTAATTTTTAGGCTCAGTAAAAATTCTCTCAATCCAAATATTTTTGAAAGTTAATAAAACTTCAGAATTATTTGCACAGATTTCACAGAATCACAGAATAAATGATGTTCAAGGAACCTAGGGAGATGTCTAACCACCTGCTGAAGCAAGGTCAGCTGGAGCAAGTTGCTCAGGGCTGAGTCCAGACAAGTTCTACATTTTTTCAGGGATGCAAATGCCACAACCACTCTGGACAACACAATCTGTTCCACGGTTTCAGTACCTTCACCGGAAAAAAAAAAAAAAAACAAAAAAAACCCACCAAAAAAAAAAAAAAAACCCCCCCAAAAAAAAAAAAAAAAAAAAAAAAAAAAAAAAAAAAAAAAAAAAAAAAAAAAAGGGAAGGATTTCCCATACAAGAAACATGTTCAAGAGACATCTGGATCTGGCACTGGATGATATGTTTTAGTGGTTATGTGGTTTCAGTAGCTGGATGATCTTAAAGGTCTTTTCCAACCTTGATGATTCTAAGAAATGGATCTTCCGTGGGAATCCTATTTTTGGCTTTGAGAAAAGGAGGCCCAAGGGACACCTTATTGCTCTGTACAAATGAAAGGAGGTCGCAGCAAGGTGGGGGTTGATCTCTTCTCCCAGGCAACTAGTCTCAGGATAAGAAGAATGGCCAAAAACTGTGCCAGGAGAAGTTCAGTTTGGACATCAGGAAGACTTTCTTCACTGAAAGAGTGGTTAAGCATTGGAGTGGGCAGCCTAGGGAAGTGGTAGAGTTGCCATCCCTGAAAATGTTCAAGAAATGACTGGATGGGGCACTTAGTGCCATTGTCTAGTTGACAAGGCAGTGTTTGGTCAAAGGTTGGATTTGATGATCTTGGAGGTCTTTCCTAACTTTGATGAATCTATGATTTTGTATTTCAGACTCTGCCCACTGTTTTCTGTCCTTTTATTGAACACCTCTATGAAGAGTCTGGCCTCCTATTGTGTACTTCTCACCTCGTGTCAGATATTCGCATATGCTGATTTAAACTGCACATATGTGTATATATATATATATATATATATGCATATACTAAGGCACACATTTTTATAATATTAGCAAATGAAATAATTTGTTTGGTGCCTGTGGACTGTTTTAAAATTTTATTTCCTGCAAGTTACTGGAGAAAGTTTGAGTATTTCTAACAGTAATTAAATTCGTAGAATAACAAAACAGAAAATACAGTAGAGATGCACAGATTAAATAGACCGGTTTGGAGTTTTTTTATTGCCTGCTGTACTTGATAATCCTAAAGGTCTTTTCTAATCTAAATTGTTCTATGATTCTATGATTATTCTGCCTAAAGAATATGTTTCCTTAAGAAGCTGAGGGGAGAAAAATTATGTTTTTCAAAATTGCTATTATAGATTAAACAGAACAAATAGAAATGGTTGTTTTGAACATAAAACTATTTCTTCCAAGTAAGAATGCAGTGATGCTATCATTAATGATTTTAAACCTCTGTTAAGCTGAAGGAAGATAATTTTAATAGATATTACAACAGAACTTTACCAATGTAGGTAAGTAAGAAAGAAATTATTCGGAAAAAATGAAAACATAGGTAAGTAAACTTAAGTCAGTACGTCTAACATAAGATATGCCCAAATTTTTTGAAAGCATTAGGTAATTAACTCACTGTAAAAATGTCCATAATTTAAAAAAATGAACATTTAACATATATATCCAGTGCTATTAATGCTGCTGTCGAAGCTTCTAAGTGACCTTCCAACAATGATGAAACCAATGTCCAATTACTATTGATGACCATAGGAAGAAAATTTCACCTCTAACTCTTCTAACTACTAAATGAGTTATAAATAGTACTCCTATTAAGTGAGCAACCCAATATTCAATTAACAGTTAATGATGCATAGGGAAATAGTTTCAAACACTCTAAAATGGACTTGAGATGATTTTCAAATTTAACACGACACTTCTGAATGCTGAATTGTGACTAATGCCTAGTGATAATACTTTTATACTTTTTCATCATGCACTTTATTATATACAAAATGAACTCTGAAAAGAATCAGTTAAGTAACTCCTTGGATCAACCCAAAATCCCCTGAAATATTAAAATAAAGAAGTAGTCAAAGTGTTTGGATTTCTTATGGAGTTTTCTACTATCTTAGAATCACAAGTCTCTTAACACTTTTTATTACATTTTTTCCTAATCAATTCCATTCCTGAAACCTACTCTGATTATTTTAAAAACAAGTTTTGTGATGACAATTTGAGTGTACATTTAATGGAGTATTATTTTGAGGTGGAAAATCAGAGAAATCATAAAATTATAAGAAAAGAGGTCAAAAGGTCATTTTTCCCCTTCCTAATCCATGTCTTAATCTAATAAATCTCATTCCTGAGAGATGTTCTCTAGGATTTTGCAAAATAGTCAATGATGGACACATCACAACTTCTTTAAACGATTTCAATGTTTCACTATTATAAGGATCACACAAAATCCATAGAGTGTTTTTATAAAGGTTTTTTTTCTAATTTTTTTACTGAGGTGAAATCTGATAAAAATTAAACCCATTATTCTTCATCTTCCTTATTACAAGCATAACTTTTTTATAGTACATTTTGCATATTTGAATGATTAATGTGTCTTCTCCCAGTTTTCTCTTCCATAGACTAGGTTAATCTTTTATTCTGGATCTTTTATTGTTCTTGATGCTCTTAGGCTGGTTTGCATCTTCCATGATATTTATGCTCAGTTCTTCCACAAGAGGATCCAGGTGAGACATTGCTAGTACTAGCAAGAGTGGAAAAGTGAATTCACCTAATATGGAAGCTATATTCTTGTTTATTCATACTGATGTTGTGACTTTCTTTTTTTGGAATGTGACAATATTGCTTAAGTTCAGCTTAGGATCTGAAGTAAAAACCCTAAGAATCTTCTTGACAGAACTGTTGTCTAGTTGTTTCCCTTTCCTTATAAATGGTATAAAGAATTTTAAAGTT
Source organism: Daphoenositta chrysoptera (assembly GCA_013397915.1). Taxonomy (NCBI): domain Eukaryota; kingdom Metazoa; phylum Chordata; class Aves; order Passeriformes; genus Daphoenositta; species Daphoenositta chrysoptera. The sequence continues at coordinate 12,788 of VZRO01008050.1, read as the reverse complement.
TTTAAATTATATTAATTTTTTTTTCCCACACCATCCTACAGTTTCTGGGCACTATTTTAATTTTTAATCCTACTACTAATTGGTATAATTAGCAATAATATTTTCTATGTGATCATAAAAGTCCTATGCAATATTCAGTAGTCTTATAGGCAGGACACACGTTAAAAGAAGATTTCCTGTGAGATAGTATGAAAAGTTCACTTTCATCCTTTTATTTCTTCCTCTGATGTATACTTCAGTTTCACAGATCTTGTTCATTACTTTCTCCCTTACATTATGGCTATATCACTCAGCAAGACTGCAGATAACACAAAGCTGACCTGGTGCAGTTGATGCAATGGAAGGAAGGGATGCCGTTCAGAGAGACATGGACAAGATTGAAAAGTGATCACAAGAGAAACTCGAGGGTTGTCTCAGGGCAAGGTTCTGCACAAGTGATCACAAGAAAACCTCATGAAGGTTGTCTAAGGGCAAGGTGCTGCACCTGGGTCCAGCCAGTCCCATACACGAGTGGGAGATGAACTCATTGAGAAGGACTTGCTGGTTCTGGCAAATGGACACCTCCACGAGCAACAGAAGTGATTGAAGCACAAGAAGGATGTAGACCTGTTAGAATGGATCCAGAGCAGGCCACAGAGCTGATCTGAGGGCTAAAACACCTCCCTTATGAACACAGGCTTAGAGAGCCTAAGTTGTTCAGCATGGAAAACACTCAACCATGTGGAAAATTTATTGCATCTTTCCAGTATCTAAAGAGGGCTTATAAAAAAGAGAAAGAGAGACTTTTTACGTGGGCAGATAGCAATAGGCAAGAGGGAATGGTTTTAAACTAAAAGTGGAGAGCTGTATATTAGATGTTAGGAAACAATTCTTTACTGTGAGGATGGTGAGGCACTGGAACAGGTTACGCAGAGAAGTGAATGCCACATCCCTGGAGGTGTTCAAGGCCAGGTTCTGAGCAACATGATCTAGTGAAAGGTGTCCCTGCCCATGGCAGGGTGGTTGGAACTAGATGATCCTATGATCTCAGCTGTGAAGCATGTTATCCTTTCCCCTACCATTCCTCCATCTGCTGTAATATGAGAATTTTATGTCTAATTTTAGAATGCTAATGGCTCAACAGTACATGTGTTTCTGTAGGTAGTAAAAATCATAAAATAATTTCAGTCACAGTACAAACAATTAGTGCTAATTAATACATACCAATATATAGTTTTAACAAGTATTAATGCTTTATGAATTGAATAAAAAGTCATCTATATTAGAAAATAGATCTATCCCTGAGCATAATTTATGATTGTTCAATTAAGCTATAGATTAAGGATAATTGCTATAGAAGATCTTTAAGATTCTGAATCCATTAATCTAATGTTTTATATTTAATGAAATCGTCAGCAATTTTTGGTTAAAAATGTAAGATCATTTAAGACTATGTGAGTCATCACTTCCCTGCTACTGATTCGGTATATAAATATTCTTTTCCCTTCATCAGCAAGCCTGCAATTTTCTTTTTAAATTTTACCCCCCATACTGTCGTGAAATTCTTAGTTAGGAAAAAAAAAAAACAAGCTAAAATCAGAGTAATAAGTATCAGCAGGAAAAAATGCACAGCATTTATTCCTAAAACTTATGAGTTTATTATCAAAGGGTAAACCTTTTTACAACCTTGTTATAATGCTTAATTTGGCAGAACACTTTAAATGTTAAATCTAGGTCTGGGTATTAATTTTAAAAAATCTTTCTGGGAATATCACTGTATTTAAAAAATTTTCGTTTCTTTTAAAAGGTAAATGAATGCATCTGTGCCCAATAACATGATGCACTTAGGTTAATACATTCTAAAAATGGGAAATACATAACCTTTGGTATTGTATGGCAAAGAGCTACACAATTTGCTGATATACACAACTCCCTGTAGCCCTGATTAATGTCCCCTCCTCTGGAGTAAGCAATGAGTTTAGAAACAGTTACTGGATTATTCTCAGAAACATATTCAAATTATTTTTTTCATGCTAGCATACAATAAGGGTAGGATTATTTGATTTCCTTTCCGTATCAGTTGTGTTCTGACACTATAGCATACAATGTAGCATGTCTAGGGTTGTTAGACCTAAGGTGCCATTAGCCTATATGGTCAGATTTTCCTGTTTCTGTTCTTCAGATATCCCTTATTTTATGCATATTACAGGTTTAATCAGAAAATCTCTTTGGAGTACAGTTCACATTCAGGTTTCAGTTATGGCCTTATGTACATGGCAATTGATGCTGGGAAATATTTCACAAAAATGCAAAATTAATGTGGTGCGGTTTCCTCTCAAAACATTGTCCAGAGCCACGTTTCCCCATGGCATAAGACCAGAGCAGTGCAGCTCCACAACGTCTGACACTGGACATGCAAAAGCACCTTGATCTAAAAGGCAAAAGACAGTAGTCAGCTCACATTAATTGGAAGTTTAAAGGAACTTCTATTTCCAGAATATCAAAACACACAAATAATTGGCTAGCTAAACTGTTCTGATGTAAATACTAGACCTGAGGTTTTCATCTAAAGTTGCAGAGCACAGGGCAGTGACTACATAAAAAAACCCAAATCTGCCAACTCTTTGAAGAGGCAGTTAGTGAAGGAGTAACAAAACTCCAGATGTATGTGACAGAGATTTTCAATTCATGGCTGTATTCTCACTCTTCCGCAAAGGCAAAGGTTTCTCCAAGCACTATCTTTGCAGGCAGACCCAGGACAAAATTATCCGTTCAGGTTTGGAAAGTGTATGCATGCCTTGCTGCTTAATTTCACTGAATTCTGTAATTCTGAGGGCACAGTGATGTCCCGTGAGCAGCTGAGAAGGAAGAGAAAGGACAGGAATCAAGCGATGTTCTTGATGTCTCCCCGTAGCTTTGCATGCCATGATGCTGAGTGTTGCATTTTACAGCAGCAAGCTGAAGAAAGCACCCAGCAAGCCACCACAGCTCATTTGCAGGGCTGGGGAGTTCTCTGGAGCTCTGGAGATCTCTGTTTCCTGAGCTGTTAAGGGAGGGCAGCACCTGGGGAGAACAGCATTTAGCCACCAAAGGATGAAGATAATAGAAATTAATTCAACAAATTCGTGTTTGTCTGTCTTATGACAGGCTTTGACTTACTCTTTTTTTCAAGTTGATGGATGACTAAAGTTGTTACTGAAAAGTCAGAATTTCAGAATGGAATTTCTTAGGTTTCCCCTAAAATGCCACTGATTAAAATGTGGCTTATCATTTACAAACCTGGGAACACAGAGAGATTTGTCTAGAATCAAATTTCAAGCTGACTACAGCCAACTGTTTTGAAAATCTTGGCTTAAAGTTCTGTACAATGCAGTCCTTATTCTTTATGTGAGTTAACTGAGGATCTGATCTTACAGCACTACATGTTAGCGTAGAAACACAGAACCACTGGGTGATTATATGCAGGTGCTTTTATTGAAGAGCTCTGGGAACCGGGGGTATAGACAAACCCAAATCTGACTCCGACATGAATTCGAGATGGATACACTTTTATACTCTTTCCTTACATAACTATGATATAATCATATGTTAATCATTAATTTGATATTGTTCTATTGTTTTTACCCAAGCATGAATATTGTGTGCATTGTTTCCACCCAAGCATGGGTATCGTGCACATTGTTTTCACCCAAGCATGAGTTTAAGCCCCCTCCCCACAACATTTCTTATGATTGTTATTCTCTTCTCATGATTCTTGATCAAATAATTATTTTTTATTATATTTACTAAATAATCATCGCATTTAACTTCATCATCTACTACACAGCTGGGTACACAGGTATAGGTTCACATGATTTAGCAAAGACAATGCCCATTCCCGTGCCCAAGGCGTACTTTAGCTACCACAATTTTAGAAACATTTTAACCCTATGCTATCATACAGTTGCAGAAGTCTTAACCATGGATATCCATGAAATGTGGCTCATTTTCTAGCAGCCAATGGCAGACAGTGAAATAGGTCAGATAGGTCTGTCTAATGATTGCCATCTGCATAATCAGCAATGTATTAAGATTAATGAGGCTCTCATATAATACTCTGTACTTCATCTAACCCACATTAAAATCATATTAATCAGAAAGGTCTATATATCTTCTTTCGTATTTTAAAATATGAAGTTCAATCCTTACCTATCTAACTAACAAGTAAAATAATTATACTGATATGCAGATCAGGGAAGTTTGTTTTAATCATAGATTATTATGGGCTGAAAAAGAATTGCATAAAGAGAAATTAAATTCCGAAAAAGCAATCCTAATTCGCTTTACATACGCCAAAATTCCCCGTCCAGTATTTCTGAATATGACCTTACACACTTTGCATTCCTTTTTACTGTATAAAATTGTTACATTATATGTCTGTGGATTGTATCTACTGTAAGAAATCCTTTCACTTTACATGAAACAGAATACCTTCTTACTCTATTAGTTTTATTTTTGTCTGATGTCCAAAGAAAGCTTTGAACTATAAGTGTAAAGTACTGGCTTCCCTGCCATCATAGCAGTTTTTCTCCATTTTGCTTCTACTCTGACATTTTTCTGTCTCAGTAAGCCTTCAAGCAGGGAGGCTTTGTGAGACAGGAGCATCTCTTTCATGCCGTTGCTCAGTCTTCAAATCCTTTCCTAGAATGTCTTCTGTGCATGTCCTAAAGAAGTAGTCATCCTCCCCCAAAACTTCCCTGCTCTCCTCACTCAAAAAGGCATTTTTCCTAATTAGAAGTTTGCCTTCTGAATCATAAAATAACATAATAATTTAGGTTGAAAAAGATCTTGAAGATTATCAAGTGCAAAATGAGTATTCCTGGACTCTGAGCCAATAAAATACTGGCAGGTCTTTGTAATTTTATTTCAATGGGCATCTTTAGTAACTCTAAGCTTATATCACAAGTAATAATTTGTTAAGCCAAAGCTCTGCATAGGTTCAGTAAGATTGGAGATAAAAAACAGAAATAAAATTATTTACTGCCATTTCTTAGACTCCTTTGCCCATTTTTTTTTCACCTGTACTGATCTGTTACTATGAAACATATTTCAGGAAGCTAGACCATAATTTTCTTTTTTATGTGTGCAGGGTTTGTGATCTTGGAGGTTGAGTTTTTTTAAGATAAGATTCAGTACAGGAATTGCAGAGCTTGCACAATTTTATCTTTTACACTCATACCTATCACTGACACAAACTGTAATTCAAATGCATATTCAAGTCCATCCATAAACAATAAATAAAGGATATTAAAAATAAAGCCACTACAGTGACCACATACCTTTTAGCCTAATGAAAAGAAAAAGAAATCATAAAAAAGGCAGAAAACCTGATAAGGATATCTAGTGGGGTCATTCTGTACTTACAGAAAAGCAAGCGACACAATTTGTTTAGTGATATTTTATATTCAATGAAGCTATCTTCAAAGGCTTAAGCCAGGTCCCTAAAATACCCTCTGCTATTTTTAGCTTTTATTCATCATGCTGATAAGCTTTAAGCTTCTCTAGCATAAATTAAGCTCTTCTTAATTTTGTAGGTCACCTGACTCTGAATGGCACAATATGCTTTCAGTCCAACTACTTCAGTTATGTTGGATAAAGAAAATACTGAGTATTATAGTTTCAGGGAATATGTGGGCCATATGTAAAGGGTGAAATTCTATCCTGACATATTTTTCCAGGAGAAGTTGTATAACTGGAGCAGAGGCAGCAAATATTGATCTCAAAGGTGATCTTTAAGACACCTCTCTCTCCTAATTTCCAAAACTGATTTAACTTAGTCAACCTGGGAAAGAGCTCTCAGTTATGTTTCTAATATTTTCTATATATTCTTGAGTGTAAAAGCCAAACTGTCTAGCACATTCTATCTATGTCTCCATGTGTCTTTGACATATTTCTTTTGCTGCTTGGTCACTGTTATTCTCTCTTTGCCAAGGTTAGCAGAGCATTAAAGTCATACTACAGTCTGCATAGCCTATCCCAAAGTAATTATCTTATATTTTTCAGCCCATTTGTACCCATATATGTCATGGTGATGGTAGACCACTAACTATATTACTCTGATGTTGCTTGTCCACTCAGTGTGCATGTGTGAAACATAGAGAAAATTTACTGGAATTAAAAATACTGTTCAGAATGGTGTAGTGATACAAGAGGATGTGTTAGATGGGAATGAAAGATGACACAAGATAAACACCAAATAGATTTCTCTTTCTTTATCTTCAATTGATCAGTGAATCCCAGTTTTGAATTTCTAAGGGAATTCTATATGCCAGACATCTTAAGCACCTGAATTTCATTTGTGGTAAGATTAAAAATGGATGTAAGGGATCTTTAAAGTCTTTCAGCAGATGAGCGATATCAAACTTTAAAAATTCCACTATGCTCTCTTTAACAATACAGCTACATAAGCTACATACATAAAAAAATCTATATAACCACTTAAAATTTATCTGTATTTATCTTTTCTTAGAGAAGGTATTTCTTGTTTTGTTGTTTTGGGGTTTGTTTGTTTTTTTGTTTTTTTTTTTCCATTTTAGGGGGAGATGGTGTGAGTTGCATTTTTATTATTTTGTATTTGAGAATTCCAAATGAGAGTTTGAACTTTGCTGAAGTTATTGTAGTTCAGTGGAAGAAAATATGCAAAAAGGTTTTAAGGTTTTCAACACCTTCCAATAGACGGCTTGCTCAGAAAATTAGCAGTTACCACATGACTTTGCCTTCACCTGACTGGGGAGACTTGTTCTTTACCTCCTCTGTTGAATACCTCTTTTGGGCTGCTCAACAACAGAAAAAATAGCAATAAACTGAAAAAAAAAAATCCATCAAAGGGCAACCAGAATGTACAGGATCAGGAGCGCTTGCCTTGTGGGGAGAGCCTGTGGAAGAGACCTCTCTGGGAGGACCTGACAGGAGCTCCTGAGGCTCACAGGCAGGGTGTGGAAGAGATGGACCAAGGTGTTCACGGCAGGGCATGCACATTTCTAACCTGCCATGAACCTGAGTGGTATATTCAGTACAATACAGCCTGTCAGGCTGGCATACACAGCCAAGTCAATATGTGTAAAGGTGCTTTTAATGGTAATATGAGGAAAATAATATCTTCTGAAATGTCAGTTTGAAAACCTGTTATTGAATTTCTTGGCCAAGTCCAGTCACTACTGCAAACAAATGGTAAAACCTATTTGTATGTATAAATATGATTATATGAATAATGTTCCAAAAGCATTCTGCTATTTTTATGCCTGTTCATGCTGATCAAAGACATATAATTTTCTCCCAAGGACTGGTTACTCTTTAGCTTCCTGAAGTATTTTCTTCCTTGTTTTGCCTTCCCCACCTCCC
>VZRO01008047.1:38075-125733 GCA_013397915.1 Daphoenositta chrysoptera | reverse complement strand
TCCCGCCCAGCCGCGCCTTCTTCGCGCTCCCCTCGCGGACCGGGAAAGGCGCCGGGCAGCCGAGGAGCCAGGCCGCCTCCGCGGGGCGGCTCCGCCATCGAGCGCTCGCTGTCGGGGACGAGCCATATAATCCTGCCGCCGTAGGAGGGGTCCGTCCGCACTACCGCGATCCCTCTTTCGGCGCCAGGTTCGGGGGGGAAGACGAAACGAAACGAAAATGTCCTTGAACCCAAGGGCGGGAGGAGGCCGGCTCCGCAGTTCGAGGGGAGAGCTCTGGCTCCAGCCGACAGTGCCGGCGGGAGCACGGCGCTGGCCATCGCCCTTTCCCAGCCACGAGCCGCTGCTTTCCCCCAGCAACCCAAGCCGAGAACGGCGGCTGTCCGGAGGGGGAGCGCGGCGGCTGCTGGGGTGGCTGCCGGGCCGCCTGGCGAGTCCCCCGGCCCCGCGGCACAGCGCCTCGGCCCCGCGGGAGCCGGCTCTGCATCCCCCGAGCACCGCCGGCCGCCTCCAGCCCCTTCGGGATCCAGGCGGCTCGTTCGTGCTCTACCAACGGAATAAAAAAAGTAATTTTAAAAAAAAACAAGCCCAAAGCGTCTTTACGGCGTCCGAGCTCCGATCAAAGGGTTTCGGGACAGCAGTATCTCTGCAGACCTACCCTCATTTCCGTCCTTCCCCCCAGTGGTTTTATTAATGAGCCTTTTGCTGTTAACGCTGGTTATATGGAGAAGGAGATGCGGACGATAGAGAGTAAATCTCTACAGCCAGACGTATACAGGGAAGGGAACGACACGGCCGGAGCCGAGTGTACGTAACATGTTATCACACCGTATTTCGGTGCCCAGAAGGCTGCGCAGCCCCGGCCGAGGCAGGCGCAGGGAGCGGGGCTCCCCGGCAGGCCGAGACGGCTGGAAGCCTGGTGCGGGGGCGAGCTGGCCGCTGCCGGAGTCCCGCTAGGCTCTCTCCTGCCCTCCGGCTCCCTACTGCGATCTGCAGCTTCCCCGTGTTACTCACACGCGTCTCCAGATCTTGGCTTTCCCCCTGGCCACGGGCTTGCGTTTTCCCGCAATCACACGCTGCAATGCTAATCGCAAGGGATTTCCTCCGTGAGATATCAAGCTCATCGACCCACCTCACTTTAACAGACTTGCGAGACTCTTCAGTATTGCATGGATTCTTTAAAAGAGTTCCGTTTAGATTTGTAAACTGTCAGAAAAAGAAAGCACAGACCGAAGCATCTGTGCCCTGTGGCTCTTTTCCTTCAAATTAGCAGCTTATAGCTGGAAATGAAGGAAGAGTTTTGCCACCTTCGTTGCAATTAAGGAAAGTTCTCTAGATCCGAGAGAAAAGTGACTAACAAGCCCCTCCACCCGAGCACCAACCGCGGCTGCTCCTTCGCCGCAGCCTCAGGCCACTCCAGTGCCGTTTGCCCCGGGCCGGGCAGTGTCCCCCGCTTCACCCCGAGGTGGCCGCGCCGAGCGGGGCCACGCAAGGAAACGAGGGTCCCGCCCGCCGCGCACTGCCCGAGCTGCGGCGAGAACGAATGCGGGCAGGGGCTGCAGCAGAGAGCCGCCACCCTCGGCCCGGGAGCCAGCCCAGCGCCTGCCTTTACACCCCTGATGTGACTACGGGGCGCGGGGTGCCGGGGAAGCCCGCTCTTCCCTTCCGACCGCGCTCTCGCCCGTTAGGAGAACGAGTGACAGCGGAGCTCTGCAGGACATGCCGAGCCCCGAAGCACGAATCGTTTTAATTACAACGATTAAAGTAAATTAGCAAGATAGCGTCCTTTCTGCCCCGCCAGGCTCTGACCTAGAAGTAAAACATCACCCACCCACGTTGGGCACCGTCCCCTCCCAAGCGCTCAAGCGCTCTCAAAGTTTCTACGGCCGGCAGAGACCACATGCGAGTAAAGACCTCAACAGAACAGGGAAGACAGAGCCGGTTCCGAGCGCGCTCCCCGTGAGCTTCCTACGAGCAGCGCTCAGTCCCAGCCCCGCAGCGCTCATTCCCCAGGACGGCTGTGCTCCTTAGCGACTGTCCTTCGGACAGAGCAGGGTGCCATTTTCCTGCTACATCCAAACTTTGCCTCTCAATAGACACTCTTCGTACGCCCGTGTGAATGAAAACTCCAATAAATGCGTAGGGGAGAACCCTCTGCTCTGCGGCACAAGGCAGCAGCTCCCGCCGGCTGCTGCCACACATAATGGTGCTCAGGGAGCAGAGCCTTGGCGGGACGGCACGGGGCCCCGGAGCCGGCCCCCAGCTCCCGCCCTCGCTCCCCGCCGCTAGGCTGAAGCCGAAGGCAGGTCAGCTTGAGGCAAAACCGAGCCCGGTCGGCAGCGGGGATGCCCGGCTGCGGGCTTAGAGTTTTCTGTGCAAGTAACTGAAGGCTGCGGATCTGCTTGGGAAAAAAGGGCAGCCAGTGAAGGGGATTTCGAGTGAAGATAAACAACAGGGGTTTATTGAACTATAAAAGCTGAAAACGCCGTTGAACAGATCGAGGAAACGTATCCTAATACACACGAGCCGCAAACATCCCGCAGCCTGGCTCCAGCAAGCAGAAGGCTGCTCAGACCCTCCAATGAACCCGGCTTGTCCCTGGCGGAATCACCGCCGATGGCAAGCCGCGAGAGGCTGACAGAGTAACGCTCAGTCTTTTTAGGCTTTCGCAAGCCCTGTACTGCTACCTACGGGGCTCAGCAGGGCGCTCTCTGCAGAGGGGTCACACATGGGGCCCAGGGGCAGGAAAGGGCCAAATCCTGTCGCTTTTCCTCCTGCAAACAATCCTATCATCTTTTCCTCTGACCTCAAAACTCTGCCAGTCAATATGCGCCAACACTTAAAAAGAGTTTAGAGGCTTGAGTTCGTACGTGGCCCGTGAAAGAGCCTTTTGGGATTCGGGGCTGTCTGCCCGCTCCCAGCACCTTAAAGGGTGGCCAAAAGGCGGCCCGCTGCCCAAGGCAGCCCCGGTAGCCTTGCTGAGGCGTCCTTTCAACCTGGACGTGGCTCCTCGGTGCGGCGGAACGAGGCAGAAGCCTACGAAGAAAATACCGGGGCAGCTGGGGACACTGCCCTGAGCCTGCCAGCCTACCGCCCGCTGGGCTCCGCGGAGCTGATCCCCCTTTGTTTCCACGGCTTCTGACGACGCTGTCTCCGTGCCACCCCCGCCCCCGTCCTGAGAAGCAACCAGGGCGCGGAGGGGGCCGGCAGCCGCCGGCGGAACCGCCGTGGCCTCGGTGGCTGCGCGGCCACCGTGCCCAGGCACAGCACCGCTGTCGCCACGCACCGCTATCCCGCACAGAGAGCCATTTCAGCCAAAGCCTCTTCTTCCTCCAGCCCTTGCGTCTCCCCCGGCCGCCCTGCCCCCTCTCCCTTCCCCCCTCCCCTCCGCCGGAGGGGCCGCCGGCCTGCGAGCAGTCAGCGCGCTCCCGTGACAAATTTCAGGTTTGTAAAGGGACGGGTGAGAGGTATCCACCGTTTGAAATCCCATTATAAAACCAGAGCAGACGCAGTGCTCGTGTGCTCCCCGTCACGGAACGGGTCCAACTAAATCAGCATCTAACAAGAGAGTTTCTCCCCAGTGGGGACAGCAGCTTTCACTTACTCTGCTCCGTGATCAGCTGCACTTCTGCTTCAGGAAGAGCCTTTCAGCCACACCGCCTCTGCGGGGTGACACTTATTTCCTCCTTGCCAGCATTTCGCTGGGATCCAGAAGCCCCCCAGTTTCCCGGCCGAACGGGCCCGCGCCGTTGCCCCTCGCAGGGGTCCCAAGCCCCCGCAACTTCCCACCCCCCGAAAGACGAAACGCTCCAAGATATCTGCGCTTTGTCAACGCAACGGAGTATTTGACAGTCACAATTACCTGTAAATATTCTGACCGTTTTGTATACGGGACACTTTTTGCCTTAAGCCTGGCAAGCCTCACACAAGCGGAACTGCAACACCACCGCAACTTCACCGCGGCAGACGGCAAAATTCCGCGCTCCGCTCTCGGCACTGAGTGCGATCTTCCCCGGCACCGCAGAACCCAGCAGCGGGAGAGAGAGCTACCGCTTCCCTGTCTCCGCACCGTGAAACGCAACAACTAAACAGTCGATTTAAAACGCTAACATTTAGGCGAATTCCAATCAGTCATAGAAAAAAAAAAAAAAAAGCCTGTTATCAAATCATCCTTTCTGACAGAATAAACGGGTTCACACTGGCAGATAAGGCGACAGATTTTCTAACATACTGGCATCCACAGTTTAAGAAAAAATAATCATGAGATCTGAGATGGTCACTAGTAGCTAAACTGAGAGATTTCGTGATCGGTCTTCCCAGTTTTCACTACAGCCTCTCCCTTCCCTACCCATCACATCACAATAATTACCAGCGCGGAATTACCTGTCTGGTTCTCTGTGCTTCCTTCAAGTAAAGAAGGTAGAAGTCACTTCACCTATTAGCTTGTATAAGTAATAAAGAGGTGGTAACTTGGAGCTACTACATTTTGAAGATTGTGTCACATGCTTTAACATAAATAAGGGTGTTATAGCCCTAGCGATTACTGGATCAATTCATTTCTACAACAACTTATGGCGCCTTTGGTTCTCAGCAGGTATTTGTTCTGTCCCTGGGAACAGCTCTGCACATCCCGCCTCGCTAAGACGGACATAAACAACAACAGCCTCTCAGTTTCTGGGGCGTCTTTGCACGCGTTTACCCGAGAAAGCCTGTATGCCAGCGTCTTGACTTCGTATCAACCTATTTTGAACGAGATACGACGGGATTTCTCAGGCTGCAGCATCTCCCTCCGCAGCCAGGACAAGGCGGAGTTGCAGCGGCTCCCGTGGGTGCTCTCGCTCAAGAGGGGGTCATGGAGTGCGGCTTTAGTCTCCCTTCACAAAAGGGACGAATTTGCCCAACTTTCTCAAAGTTTCTCAGCCCTGTGCTTTTCCTAAGTCGCTTTCAAGAGAGGCCGGCCACCCTGACGGTCAGCCCCGAGGAGTTCCACAGAACTGACTCGATCCGGTTGAGGGACCGCGAATGGGCGCCTAGACGCGAGCGGAGCGCACGCCTCGGAGGGGCGAGCTGACGGCACCCCGCGCCCGGCAGCTCCAGCCCTGCTTGATCCACTCCCAGAGCTCCAGGCACCCACTCGGGCCGGTCCCAAGCCGAGCCGAGTCTCTCGGACGGACGGCGAGACGGGCAGCGATCCCTCCCCAGGCAGTCACTGCTGCTCCTACTGGCGGGAGCCCACAGCCCTGCCGGCTTGCTGCAGTAAGAAAGGAGGGGACACAGCTTCGTCAGGCAACGGACTGACGGGGAAGCCGCCACGCAGGTGGAGCCGGGCTTCGACTCCTACGGTGCGGGGAGAGGACGGACCTGCTCCTGCCACCCCAGGAGGGAAGTGTTAGTAGCATCCGCACTTCCATAGTTTTGGCCTCGGCGGCACGGGAGCGACACGAGTGCCCGCGGGAGCCGGGTCAGGGCAGGGCGGCAGGTGCTGCGGGACGTGGCGCAGCCAGAGGCCAGCACGGCGACACACAGGGCCGGAGGCGACTGCCGTCCTCTCGGTGCCGGCGGGGACCCTCCGCCCCGCTCGCCCTTGGCCTCACCTCAGGCAGGAGAAGGGAGGGTCGGGCGTGGCCCAAGGCTGTGGGCCGGGGCACGGACAGCGAAACGAGCCCTTCCCGGCCCGCTGAGCGCCGCCTGTCCCCTCTGTCGTTTCCTTTGGACCTCACGAAGGCCAGCCGGCCCTCCCGCACCCTGCCCCGCGCACGCCGCCACAACGCAGGGCCGCGGGAGAGGGTCCGTCCCCAGCCCCTGCAGACTGGTAACTCCCGCACTTGTGTACGGCCGGAGGGCTGAACCCGGGCACCGAGACTGCCTCCCCCAGCACTCTGCAGGTCACGGCTACCGAGCACCATCGGCCCGACCCTGTTAAGTGCCGGGGGGAACGGGGCCTTCCCACTCGCCCCGTGTGCTCTCTCTCCCTCGTGTGGACTCTTCCTGGCCTCCCCAAACGTCGCCGCCGCTATGACAGAATGTCGACTCTCCCTGCAAAGGCCGATCCTTGTAACTGGATGGGAGAGTGCGAGCAGCGTTGCTAACTCCATCAACTGCCCTCCGCCTCCTCAGAGTGCCTCTGGCAGGCTATGTCAGTATCTTTTTACCAACAAGTGAAAGCGATTTTCCCAGGTTTTCACAGCCAGGTGTTTTCCCCCTTTCTGCAGGATATGCAGCTGTATCAGCTGAAGAATGGGGTGACGGGTGCAGGGGGATCGCACTGCCAGTCTATCTTCAAGAAAGATGGAGCACGGATGTCTCTGCTACACAACCCGCTCGGGCCCACCGTTTCTCGCCCCTGTTTGTCCTCTCCCTGCCCACGCCAGAGGCCGCCGGGCCCCGGCCCGTGCCTGTGTCAGGGCGCTGTCAGCAGCCACGGCACCGGGGCGGTCCAGCCCTCCACCCTCACAGTCCCGGGGGTGCTGCGGGGCTCCGCGCCGGAGGAACGGGAGCCCTCCGGCTTGCAGGGTTCCCAAGATCCGCCAAAGGCTGGGAACGGAGGGCCTTGGGAGCACCTCCTGGCACATTTGCCTATGGGACGCCCACAGACAAACATATTTGTGGACTACTTTGAAGCGTACGAACCAAACGGGACCTGCGGCGGGCCCCGAAGGCCGGCAGAAGCCCGGCTTGCTGCGCGGCGGCCCCGCCGAGCTCGGGTGCTCCGGCCGAGCCCGCAGCGGCGCAGAGGCTGCTGCCCCCCGCCTCCCCCAGCGCTCAGCCCCGCTACCCCCGGGACAAGACGAGCGCCGGCCGGAGGTGCTGACGAGGACGAGAACCAATAAATCACTTTCTCAATTTTCACCTTGATTATATGGTCCTGCTTTTATAAGCCTGCCGGCTTGTGCACACACATTTACACCACTTTCGAAAGCTTCGTCAGTAAAATCCCAACGAACTCCCAGCTCCTGTCCACACCCCCAAAGCAAACAGGCGAGTGCAGCGCTGGGCCGGGCCAGCCCGACCCCGCGGGCTGCACCGAGTCCTGCCACATCCCCTCCGCCGCCCAACAGCCCTCGGCATCACTGTGGCCTTAGCTGGCTTTCAGCTTGGAAAGAGAGACAGAGGAGAGGAAGTATGAAGCCTATTTATGTTAATATATTTTCGATTAAGTCCATGTACAACGTCTGCTACAATGTAGCAAGGTAGAGACCCTTCCTCATAACATTTCCCTCATTTCTGCCAAGACAATTCACTCACTGCAGCTAAAACAAGCTTCCTGAAGCCTCCACAAAAATTAGAAACAACAGCTAACAAAGAATCAAAATAGGAGGTAGGCTTCATGGGAAACCAGGAATGTAAAGTAACTGTGCAACTGCCAGGCTGGATTTCTCTTTCATATATTCATGGCTGATGGATAATGGACAGCTCATTTCCACAAGTTCTTAAAGATTTGGCCTAGACTGCAGCTGGCCGTCTGAGTGGGCATGTATAGCAGTATAAAGCCATCAAGTGGCAGTACGGTGACTTTTCTCTTGGAGATGGGAGTGGGAGCCCCCGGTAGCTCACAATTTAGCCTCTGCCTCCCAGTTCTGTATAATCAAGGATTTCCTAGGAAGATGATAAAGGGTCTGAGGAGATCTGTGGTGTGTACCCTCTCAGGGGGAATAAGACTCCTACATTTTTTTACTCTCCAAGCAAAAAAAGGGTAGAATATACAATGGAAACCTCTCGGTGATTCCCATTGCAACAAGAAAAACCATGCTAGTGCCCACAAATTAACACGTTTCCTTCTGAGATAATTTCCACCAATGTCTGCAAATAGCACCAGTGACTTTTTCTGCCCCCTCAGTTTCCTGTGAATCAAATCATACACAGTCATGATACATTCACAACTCCCTCTAAAAACTTGTAGATGATGGTTGAAACGAGCAATTCTTTACAATTTACGAGAAAGACCTGAAGTAGAGGTGGAAGGGATCAGTAAGTTCCTGCCAGCAATTAACAATAAGGAGAAGAGTAGAAGAGGGCAGTCCTGTCATTTCTCCCCTGGTTTGACCTGCCATAAGAAAAGCTGCAAGATGAACTGTCTCATTAGACAAGAGGGAATCAACTGAGAAGGAAAGCAGATATAAATGGGCCACCTGTGGAAAAAAACTCACTGTCATGACTCGTAGTCTGACACCAGACACAAGCCATGAGAAGCCATGTGTCACTGTTCCTGGTGTTCATAAACTTCAGTGTTCAAGATGCCAAAGGTGATTATTAATGATTGTAAGAGATATCAGGGGATATTTGAGGTACCCTGGATTTAACTGTATTCAGAATCCTAGCTCAACTGTTGACTTATGTCCTCCATAATTCAAAATCCAACAAAATTTTAGTTGCAGAAAGAGGTGAGGGTTTTTTGTGGTTTATGGTTTTTACTTTCCTGCCTTAAGCAACAGCTAATACAGACAATATTAGGCAGTTTGCTCCCTTTTCTTTCAGTAGTTCCTGTTCAGCACAAGTTGAAGTGACCAGAGTAAATAATTTGTCTTTGGGTCAAGGTCATAGTCCTGTGTCAGCCTGAACACAGCACTGCCTTTGAAGCCGACAGGAGTCTTACACAGGCACAGCTAAGGGACTGTGCTACTGGTTTGTAATGCAACCTGGAATGTCTTAGAGTGAGAAATCATTCTAAGATATGAATTTATTGTCTTGATACAGCCTATCTGTAAATGGAAAAAAAAAATTAATGGTACCATGCCTGCTGTTCTCTCCGTATTCTCATGAGATCTCTGCTCTAGAAAAAGTGCCTAAAAGTTCTTGGGTAATGGCTTCTTTTATGCAGTTTCTATTGTGCTTGCTATTGCTCCTAGAAAAGTAAAGTTGTTCAAAGATGCATTTGGTTTTCCTTACTGCTTTGCAAAAGATTTTTGTTTGGTTGTTGGGTTTTTTTTATAAACAGTTAAAATAGTTTGTCCTCTAAAAAGACACCTTTTCAAAACACTAGAACAAGCACAAGCAGGGGAAACAGCCTTTGAAAGAAAAATTACTTTGGACAAGTTTTGAATTTCAAACATAGCCTTTGTTTATATTTCACTGACAAAATGCCTCTCAAATATTCTTTGAAAGGTGATTACATTAGGCAGGGGCTATTTTAGCAATTTCACATCTCACAGCACTATTGTATACAGGGATCTGTCCACCCACTTCCCTTGCTGCAGTCACAGCTCCTTGAATCTTTACTCAGCTATCTTTCACCACTTCTCTTCTGGCAAATTGAAGTCAACCTTTTCTGTACCACCCAGGTTTCTCTAGGACTTCTGGTGGGCTGCAGAATCACTTTTGGCCTGTTGGTGTTGTTCTGTTTGAAGGTTTGTCACAATACTTTGCTTAGAGTTGGGCAGAAAATGCTTTCCTGGTTTAACTAAGTTTAAGGATAACAAAACCCAATGTCAATTTCAAATCTCAACAGAAAGTTGAGATTTTGAGTATTTCATAAATTTAGGGGAAAAAAAGTAATTTGTACTCAAAAGTCCTTTCCAAATTACATGTCCTTCCTTCTCCAGTCTATTTTTCCTGTAATTTAGGAAAAGAGCACAAAGCCCCTCCCACAAAGGCACTGCACAGCCATGATAAAGCAGCACATCCAGTTATTCCTACCATCAGCTCAGGCGATGAAAGTTTCAATACCCATTTGAGTTCTAGAGTGACAGGAAAGCTCTTAATGTTTTTACTTTCTGCATAGTCTTGATACCATAATATTTCAATTTTCTGGCTACACTTGTCCATTTCCACTGCAATAAAAACTAAATTTGCTGACATGTTTGACATTTTTTAATACTCTTTAAATATTTTTAAAACATCTTTATCAAGACAAATTCTGTACCAGCTTGGGATCTATCAATATGGGAAATACCTTGCATTTTTAGGAATGTTCCTAGGCCCCAGAACAAAATGGTCTGTGCCACCGATTCTTGGCACGAGTTTGGAGTAAGCCAAAAAGCACTGTCTGAAACATCTGCATTTTGCTCTTTGTTGTGCTATCGATATTTAATTCTTCATGTCATGACACCATCTGTCCTTTCTCAGGTACAGCAGTTATGTATGTCTTGTGAAAACATACTACATACCTACTTCAGTGGTTTTGTGAACACAGGTAAAACTGCAAAACTTCTATTTTTCATCAAACACAGACAAGACAAAGGCTTCATTGGTCTTCACCCCTCTGTCAATGCTCTCACCATTCAGATAATCACTGGCAATGACTATGACTTACATAGTCAGACCTTTTTCATAAACTGATCCATTCTAAAATTATTTCAGAGACTTTTGATCTATTATTTCTCCTGTCATACTAGAAGAGGCAGATTATTGTGCATTTTTGGGCCCTGATTGTGAAGGCTGTATAAACTTTCCTGTGGGTCTTCACCACATGCAGTTCATTCTTCATTTTTTAAATGGTTCATTGGAAGGATTCTAGAATTTGATGGGTGAGGAGGGGGTTGGAGATAGGAGGTGCTAGGTATCTCAGATACTTAGATACTCAGTATCTCAGATACTTAGCACAGATTCTCAGTAAAGCAAGCTATGATAAGAATTAGGCACAAGACATATGACATTTTTCCTTCCAATGTTATAAAAACAGATGAAATGCATTCCACACATCCAAGTTTGGACCTATTCTTCCCCTCTCTAGCACAAATCACTGAAGATAGCAAGCCCAAGCCAACTGAAATCTGGCCTTAAGATATCAAGAATGACCCAGAGTCAGCAGTGATATGAAGAGTTGTATATGCCCCACACAATAAGAGCCAGAGTGGTCTGGGAAAGATTTACCAGATATGGGTCACAGCTTAGTAAGGATGAAGCTACAAAACAAATAACAGAACTTGTTCTCCGACATGGGGTAGTGATATTCCACAACTTTCACATGAGCACTGAGGGGGGAAGGGTTGGAAAAGGCCATCTTCCACACAATGAGGAAATTCCCACTTGTTTACCAGTCTCTACCACAAGACAATGTTCAGCTATGAATAAACTCAGAAAGCCTGGAAGAATGTAGGACATTAGCCTGGGATCCAAGACCTCAAAAGGGTGTCTCCTTTACAGACATGCAGAGTTTCATTCCACTGGACTATTCAGTAGGTAATACATGAAGCCACTCAGGCACCATTTAGACAGCACTGCCTCACCAGGGTACCTGCCTTGAAGGCATCATCAGTTTTCTTTTTCGTGCCACTGGCCAAGCTGCAAATCTTGGATAAACTCCTCAGCATTTGCAAGTTTCCAGCATGTGTTCACCTTGACTTTAGATGGATACTATTGTTTTTGCTGAATTATTCTCCTGCAGATCCTGCTGCCTTAGGTGTTAGAGACATTCCGTTTAAACAGGTGGCTATAATTAATTATTCAAAATTATTTTTAAGAATTTGGATTTTTTTTCCTGACAGTGCATTAGTTACAAGTATTGTACAAAAATAAGGCAATTGCATGCTGTTTGGGGTATTTGTGATTAAAAAAACATGCTTTAGCTCATTGTAATGTTTCTGTAGGCTGGCATCCTTTGTGAGAAATTTATTTCTTGTAGCTGCTTTGGGTTTCTGTCAGTTGTATATTTTAAGAACAACATCCGCTAAAGCAGTTTCATGTGAAAAATGGAAATATACTTACTTCAAGAAAGTATTTCTACTCTCATCTTCTTTCCGTTCTCAGTGGGTCTTTAAAAAATACTTGGTTGCTAGTGAAAAAGGTCCAGAATGGTCAGTCAAGAAGATTATTAAAAAACAATTAGGGAGGCAGCAGATGAGGGTGCTGCAAACTATTGTTCTTACAAGCAACAGTATGAAGAAATAATAACGGAAGCTAAAACACACACAGAAAAACCATTATTCAGAATGTATAATGCACTGTATTCTTGAACTTGTAAAGAAGTGGGCTGAATCCAGCCTTCAATTAAAAAAAATCTTGAAAAGAGAAGATAAGAACCTGCAGTGTGCAGGTCAGGAGCCATCAAGTTCCCATACAGCTCCTGCTGTAGGTAGGAACAATGGGGAAGGTAAAGAGATTTTTGCACTACTGGCCTTTTCCACGTATTCCCCCAGCCAGATGAGGTATTTGAAGACAAATACAATTCTAAAAACAACTGTTCCTTCACAATATATTCTAGACATCACTTTTCATTTGATGTGATTTTTTTCAGTTAAAATGTAACCAAATTAAAATCCAAATTATTTTAAAACTAGGCCAACAGCTAAAAACAAACAAAAAAAGGGGAAAAAAACTCACCAAACAAACCAAGCCAGAAAAACACAAAAAAATTTACTCTTTGATTTCAGTATATATCTCATTTGTAATACATTAGGCTAACTCTCTCCATATTTTTTTTCCTATTTTTTTTTCTTCTATTTTTATTCTATTTCTTTAACCACCACAAAAATCTTTTAAACTGACCCTAAGTGCTTCTTTTCCTGGGTGGAGTGTTTGTTTCCTGCTTCACAAAATTTATTATTCTCAAGAAGCAGCCTGAACTAGCAAGGGCTGAGCTTAAATGGAGCCCCTGGCCTATGCCCTGGTTCTGTGTCTCTTTGGGCAGGGCGTGTAAGAGGAAGCCCCAGGTGAAGCTGATCATGGGCCATAAACCCTTTTGGCACTCAGGGCCCTGGCAATTATTGATCTAGCACTAACCTGTGGAAAGAAACTGCAGAGTAAAATTGAAAATGAAATGCTGGTGTTCTGGAAGCAATGTATACTCCTGCACTCATCGAGTGCCTAGACCAGGTGAGATGAGGGGTACATGTGCATACGCATGTTGTGCTTGGCTCCAAAGGCACCTTAGATTGATCTTTAGCCTCAATGCTAATAAATCTACCTGAGGGGTTTTCTCTGGTAACATGGGCACTGGAACTTCATCCCAATAGTTAACAATTGTAAATACTGTGGAGGCTAGGACAGACTTTGGCCAGTGGTGCGTGATGCCCACTATAATACTGAAAATCTGAGATTAAATCCCGTGTCCCTACACTCATGCAAGATTTGCCACTGCTTTCCATGGAGCCAAGATCTTGCCTCAGGCAAAAGCAAAACTGCAGAGGTTACAATATATGCTCTTCCACTCCAACTCCCAGAAACAAGACCTGCATGGCAGATGTACTATTATTTATTAATATGCAAACTTGCACAAACCTTATAATCTCAAATGATAGCTGAGTGCTTTCCTAGTTGATAAATCATATTTGAAGAGTTTTTCAAATAAAGCTTAAACTATTTTTTCTTTCCGGAGTAAAATGGGATGTCAAAGTATTAGCTCCAAATAGCAAGAACTGTTCTTTCCAGATATACTGGGCACACACCAGCTTCAGTTAGCAAAATCTGGTCATTGTTACAAAGCAAACCTTATGCAGACTTGTACAGTGAGTTTGGACTTTCCACCCCAAAAGATGTGTATATTGGTTTCTTTATATGGGAAAACAAGATTTCTGAAATAATTATCTTAAAGAGAATATTAGGAATTTGTTATGGCACAGGAGACAGGATTACATAACACAAGAACTGTGGGATAATTAAAAGAAAAATCAAATACATCAGTAGAAACAGATTTAATTCACTGCTGAAACTGTGTGTAAAACATAATTCTATATTTTGTTTTTCTTTTCTGAAAGATGGAAAATCTACTTGGACATTGTCTTGGCTAGCATCTGACAAGAGTTTCACCATTGGAAAGATGAGGCTTTTGTCCTCGCTGAGCACTGGGCAGCCCGGGACATGCCTGTGTCATGAAATACAGTCAAGACAGTCTTGTCCTACTCTCCCCACCCTCATCTGAGCGGATTTGTTTTCATCCTAGAACTGCTAGTGAATCGTTAATTGTAAGACCACGATGAAGCTTGACAGTTGTCTCTCATGCACTTATATTTTGCAGAAAACAAAAGCTAGATCTTACAAATGCTCTGGGAAACCAGTATTCCTCTGGAGCAAGCAGGAACTGGGGGAACTGAGTCAATAACACTTTCAAGGAGATGAATGCCCTCATCTCATGGCCACACACCCCCTTCAGTTCAGAGATGTAAATGCCACTGACAGCAATGTCCTCCAGGGGACCAGTACAGTGGAATTAGAAGGTCGCTGAAACAGATGACTTTTCCCATCATTTTTCACAGTTGCTTTTTTATTTTTTTAACCTGGCATCTGTTCTCCCATGTGTGCATACATATAAAGGCTGCTAACTCTAGCTGTTTCTTTAGACACATTTCTACGATGGGGATGGAAAAGACCTTTTCTTTGGAGGAAAGGACATCAAGATTTGAAGCACCAAAGCTTCTCTTGCTTTCAAATGCCTTGAACTGCTGCAGTTATGTGACACAGACAGACAACTGGCTTAGCTGGCTCATCACACTTGTTCACAGGTGAAGGGGTAATGGCTTAAAAGAGAGAATAAAATTCACAACTTGCAAAGCACCTCTGGGTCTTCAATATACTGTGTACATCATTTGTACACATGTTTGTGAGATGGGGGAGGCAGGCCTGGGAGAGATAGAGAACAAGTAGAAATATAATTAAACCTAAAAACTAATAAGGTGAAAGATCTATAGGAAGCTAATATTGCCTTGTAGTTTCGCAAGTTATTTTTAAGGACTGTCTAAAATCAGTGGGAATTTGATTGTGGCATTCACAGTTGTGATACTAATCACTGGGCTCAGCTACAACACAAATCTGGCCTCAGGTTTATATTGATTGAACATCTATTCAATCAATAAAAAAACATAACCCATTCCTTTATTTCATCTAGTCTCAGAGTCTGCTGTCCCATACATTACATCTGAATGGAAGCACTGCAGTTTATGCTGTTTGCAGCAGGAATGGCTCAATGCACAAAGAACAGTGTGGTTCTACCACCTTTCTCACACTGAGAGCTGAGCCACTGGCGCTGCTGTGCTAACCAGCAGGGGCAAATGTTGAATAAGAAATTCTTCTGGTAAGAACTTGTGACAGCATTTTCCTCCTGGTCAAAACTTGTGACCAAAGGGGGTGGGGGAAATGGGACCAGTAAGGAGTATTTGCATAGCAGCAAGCACTTGAAGGCTGTGGCTTTTGGGCGTTGGGACCAGGAATTTACAACCTGGGCTGCGTTTGGATTGCATGACACGGCCCTGAGTTTGGATTTAGTCTCAGCAGGCTTATCAGATATGCATGATAATCCCAACAGATACGAAAAAAGGTCTTTATCGAGTTAGACTAACAGAGTATCGATTTTTTAACCTTCACTCCAACTCACTTAAGTGTCCAAAGAGCTTACTCTCTCTTAAAATTAACATACAAAAAAAGCAGAGGGTGCTTTTACAAAATATACTTGATCTGAACAAAATGAAGAAAGATACAAAATGAGAGAAGATATAAAAGACAGAGAAACAGAATAAAGGCTGCTATTCCTCCTTGTTTTTCGTGAATATATCTTATAGTTTATTATCCATGTCAGCTTTGTGTACCACATGAAATTAAATTAAAGTTGGTGGAACAGTGCATGAAGCACACAACAGCTTCACTTCCCGTGGAGGTGCATGCATGTACATGCAAGAGTGTGCATTCCCACACACAGGAACCCTCAAAGAGAAAGGGGAGAAGCAAGGGCTGTGAGCAGGACTGCTGCTGGGCAAGGCTCACCCTTGTCCTCACTCTTACCAAAATTCAAGAATTTATTCAAAGCCTAAGTCTTTGAGACACCCTTCTTTAATCCTACCATAGAAATCACAAGCTTGAAGTTCTGACAGCCAAGGAAAGGATGGGTAGGGAGCAGGGGCAGGTTTCAATGGAAATGATCTGCCTTCAGTCAGAAGACAGGAATTCCCTTTATTTAATTGCCAGGAGTTTTGACTTTATAGCAAACATTTTAATGGACTACTACTAAAAGCAAGGGAAAAGTACCTTCAGTTCTGGAAAACACAACAGGGTAAACAACCCAGGACAATCTGGATTTCCTTTCAAAACTAAGATACATGGGGTATTTCCCTGTGGAAACAGACAATGGATAAATACAATGGATAAATGGGAGGACTGCCTATATAGCACTGACGAAGCCCTCCATTTTACATCCCAATAACAAGGATGTATTCCAGAGGAAGGTATTCTAGAGACTGCTGTTGAGTCTGCCCTGGAATGTCTGTGTGTAGCAAAAAAATGATTGCCTTGAGGGGATTTTCCCACTGCTCATAAAAAATGTCACAGCCTAGCCTTGTCCCATCTGTACTGTGCTTTCTCAGGGCAACATCAGTGCAACCCATTTGGAGAAGCCTGTGCTGTAAATAATGATGTTTAAACATTACACAGAACAGTGGCAATGTTTTTCCCCATTTAAAATGTTAAGAAATAAATAGATTAAAAGCAGAGCACAATGTGGTGCTTTACCCCAAAAAACGTAGCAGGGCCAGATCAGCAAAGATTCAGATCCTGTCTTCATTTGGAGGGAAAGGTTCAGGAAAACAGGGAATCAACTGGAGAAATGATGAGTGCACTTGCAAGGGAGATAATGAGGGATTATTTGTTTTGTACCCTTTGACTTTTATCTTTTCACTCCCTCCTTCCTATACAACATAATGCTGTCCATGAATCTCCCCACAGTCATTTTGTCAGACATTTCCACTGCACTTCTACAAACATCTCCTCATGGTGTGTCCATTTAGATACAAAATTGGTTAAGTGGAATGTGACATACAAAATGGGCTTGAGCTTTTGACAAAGTAGAGGTAAGCCTTTACCTTTTGCCCCAATTCACTCAACAAACTTCTTGTTAGTAGGCAAATTGTCTGGACTTGCCAGAATTGGGCAGTCTGTGCAGATGTGAATCTCCAAGGTAAAACTTTCTGATTTGGCAATCTGAAACCTCATGGAATCCAGAGATTAATACACACACTCTGTGATTCTTGGGGCCCTTTTTGCCTAGTCTGAAATCCCTGTTTGTCTCTTACTGTCTGCATAAGAGGATGGAACTCCCTGTAGAAATAGAAAATGGGCAGAACTGGAAACAATGGATGCTGACAAGCACACTATCATTATAGGTATTTATGTGCTGAGCATCAAATTGATAGTACCTTCATTTGTAACTTTTGCTCATCTGTTCACTATTATTAAATGAGCTCAGAAACCAGAGGAGATTTGAGAGTGACAGAGTGTAATTACACACTTTAGAAGAAGATATTTTTCATTGTGGTTTTAGAACATAACAACCTATTAAAAAAAAAAAAACAGCAGAAAGAATGTGGGTATTTCAATTCAGCTACATTGCTGTCCTCAGAGAGCAGACTCATTAAAAAAATCTCCTTTTCACTTTGGTTCTAACTAAATGTACGAACAATGAAAAGGCTACAAAAAGCTTTTCCCTTAAAATACCCAACTCTGTTCAATGTAGAATTTTGAAAATCCTCTATTTAAATAGTGATTCTTTTTGTTGTTGATCAACAATCTTATTATTTTAAATTTCATTGAGTGATCTGTCTGTTTACTTTCATAACATCCATCTGTACAGGAATTTGTATAGTCTAGCTGTAAAGTAGCTGTGTTTTATTTGTTCTATTTGATCCAGCACCAAAAAGCTAAACATTTTATAACATTTAAGTCAGCACTGGCAAATAGGTATATTGAGGATGAGGATCAGCAACAATGGATAAGAAGAGATGTGAGGGAAAACTAGCAATCCTACCCATACTACTATGTGAAATTACTAGCTTCATCTTAAAGAGGATAGTGTCAAAAATTACTTCTCTAGGAAAAAGGTAGCATATTGTTATTCTTGGTCCTGTGCAGTGAGGTCCCCCAGGGGCAACTCGCCTTTAATTTGAAGGTTCCCTGTCACATGCAGGGTTTTACTCTTCACAGGGATCTTGTGGTTCCGTGCTGCCACAGAGACCCAGCATCATCTGGCTATTGCTTTCTCATACAGAGGCCATTTGGCTATTCCTCCACACACTATGCCTGCTGTCTATCCAAAAGTCACAAGAAAATATGTGCCATTGTGCCTGAAAAAAGCACAGAAGTCACCGGCCAAGGGTAATTTCACTTTGTGTTTTTTGCCATCCTTATCAAAAGCTTATTGTGTTTGTCTCAGTGTAGGATTTGTCTGCAAAAACAATGTACTACAGAACTACAGCCTGAAAAACACCAATAATTGCCTCACACCATTAGGAAAAAAGAAAGCAGCCTCAACAGAAACATGGACTTCCTAAACTGAATCAGCCAGCACATGAGCATCCTGAGATGATTGTCATTTTACAACCCTCCAGTTACCACCGACACTCTCTGCTCTGCAAACCTCCAGTGCCTCCATTTCCTATCATGCAGCACCGTGTTGCTAAGGCTCTGCCATAAACAGAAGTCTTGACATGGTACCAGTGACCACAAGAAGATGGGATCTGTTTGCCTGGCAAAGATATTTAGCACCTGTCATTTGAATACCTTCACAATTCCTGCAGGGTCTAGTGAGCTAATATCATAATTTGAATTCAAGGAATAATCAGAACCACACTTCAGGTCATAAATTTTTAAGCTGTGAAACCTTTCTCCCCATTTCTGAAGAATACATGAAAAATTGAATATTTCCAAAGGGAAGGAACTTCTGGAAGGACTTGTGATGAGTGTGTATGGATCCTTGTACACAAGTATGGTCCCATTTCAGAGTGAGGCCAAAAGGGCTAAGTCTTTGGTATTTTCCTGGTTATTGCTAATCCACTGCAAATGGAATAGTTCATCTTTTCCCATCTCCTCATCTTCAGAACTCTCCAACCCTATCTAATACTGGTGGCAAACTAACTTAATAAGATGGTGTATATGTATTTCTGGATCAAAATAAAGTAAAACATTAAAAGCATTTATTGTGTTGAAATTTTCTATGCCAATTTTCTGCTAAGAAGTAGAGATTCAGAAGGTCAGGGCTCTTGTAGTACAGAGTTAGTGGTATATTAGTTACAGTAATTCAGCCTGAAAATTCCAGGAGAAACAAACACAATGGAATGCCATGAATTACAGGAGGAGACCACAGCTTTAATCAGCTCTTGGGAAAAGAGAAACATGCATTTGGTTATTGACAGTTGATAAACTCTATTATGAGGTTTGAAGAAACTAGGAGTTCTAGGATTGTTTTCTTTAAGTAAATAAGCTTTTGTTTTCTTGTTCCTCCCCCTCCCGCGATAACAGAGAATTTTTTTTCTCTTTACTATACTGATACACTTTTAAAACTGTTACTACTGTTCCTGGCATTCAGGTTTTTCAGACCCTCACTGGACTGTAAAGACTGGGATGAGTACGTCTCTAAGTGATGTCTTGAAATGAAGTCCAGGAAGCAGAGGAGATTCTGAGGTGATTGATTCTGTACAGTGGAACTGTACTGATTACACAAAGGTCTTAAAATCCAAGGTCTGACTGAAACCTTTAAAAAACAATTCAGTCAATTCACAAGGCTTCTAAGTCAGCTTAATGTGCTTGTTTTCGGGAAACACGTATTTCCACAATTCCATCACTGAGGAACTTATCACTGAATTTTTCTCTTTGTCAAAAACTCTGCTTTGGTATGTAAGTCATTATTAAAAAATGAAGATAGAGGAGAAATGGGCATACACTGTCATGGCTTTCTCTACACCATCGTTATCACCAATATATTAAGCCAATACAAAGTAATCACCAAAACCAGCAGCTGTACCTTAATTTATTATTTGAGTTTGCTTAGAGCCTGAAACACAAGCTTGGAGAGGTATAAATGCCCCATTCATTTCCAAAGTTTGATCACTCTACAACTTTAAAGCTAGCATGTTGATATTACATTAATTGCTAATTATATCAGTGAATTTCATGATGTCAAACAACCTCCTTTGACTGTCCAGAGTGAAATATGAAAGGCCTAAAGAGAGAAAACAAGCAAACCCAACTTTATTTATAGGTGGGGTTTTTAAAAATTTCATTATTTTCAAGCCAATATAGGGATATTTCTTCCTTTTGCAATTGACTAATATTTCCAAATGTTTAATCAATATTTTCTAACTTGTCCAGAAGCATTAGAAACTCATACAAGATACCAGAAAATTGTGTGAATGCCAGAAAATGAAACAAATAACGAATTACCACAGGAACATCACAGAGACATGAAAGGAGGAAATCAAGTCAGTTTGACCATCCTTTTTTGCTATCAACTTCTGGCAATTAATTCCATAGGACAGGCATTTTTTTTTAAATAATGATTTGTTACACTGCCTTGCAAAATACCAGCATATACCAGCTGTCAGGTTTTCTCCTCTTTAAGCAATGCTGCCACAATTTCCTATCAAGTGATTGCCTTCACAAGCAGGTACTGGAATAACATGGGACAAAGAGTTTTGTTGTGTTCCTTTGAAAGACATTTGAGTCAGAGGTTAAAGAAATCACTGCTCCAGAGGCTCTTAAACATGTCATTGTCATAATATAAAAACTGACTTACTAACTTAGATTATTTGGAGAGTTAAGTGCTTGTGTTATTGCAAATTAAACTAATTAGTATCATTTCCTGACAGCTGCAGTGAGCGATAGCAATTCCATGATTTTTTCTTCAGCCGCTCATGTGGGATGAGGAGAAGAGTGGAGACAGCTTTGTGATTTAATGGAATGGGATCAGTTTATCATCGTAAGGGCACATCGTTCCATTCTTATCACAACTCTGCTGTTTCCTCTGCTCCCTCTCTCTTCATCAGCTATTATTGCATGATTAACTTATTACATGGAAGCCAAGGGAGACAGATGGAAGTTGCTGGGAACTTCACAAATAACCAGACAAAAAACGACACTGGAATTTGCTTGAAGTATTTCCTGCTTTTGGAACTGTTGTAGATTATATTTGCCATCCTTTTAACCAAAATTGTTGCTGCCAGTAGAAGATACAAGAACCCATTTCAATACCATAACTGGTTTAATTGTTATAAAGGCAAAATTGTGAACTAGTGATGATTGAAGTCTCTAGCTTACATGAATAATTGCTTAAAAAGGGAAAGTTACAGTATTTAATTGGCAGGCATTTAGCAAATCACTTGCATTTATCATGTGTGGAAAATGTGTACCAATCATGGTGGTAAAACCATTGTGCTTACCACTGCCCAGAATTTCCATAAGATTACGTGAGGAACAACAGCAGACAGTCCCAACAAACTCTAATAAAATGTCATACAGAAAACTAAAAGTAATCTGATCAGTAAGGAAACGTCTAAGATTTCTTTAGAAGAGCCAGAATGAAATAAAATTCTTGTCCATCTCCCACTTCACAGAAGCCCACACAAATGGATAAAATTACTCTGAATTCAATTATTCTGGAATTCTAACTTTCTAGAGACCATTGAGTCGTGCTTGAACTTTTCATTAGATCGCTTTGGTCAGATTTATGGTCTACTTATATTACTAAACTGGCTCCAAAGATTTGCTCTATCTTGGAGCCGTTGGAATAGACTGTAGCTTTGTGGTTCACAGACTGGATTAATGTTTTCAGCTACTAATTAATTGCTGATCACCAGCATGGAAATTGAATTATCTATAATCATATTAAAATATGGGGTTTTGTTCCCCTCCTCCATGAATCATTTAGCTTAGAAAGTCTTGATGGAAAGAAATGCATATTTTTGAGACAATACAATACTTAAATAAAACGCTAAAAGAGTTAGAGAAATAAATCCTCTTCATGATTGCTGAGCAGAAGCTAATGCATAATGCCAGCTGTCTAATGTCCTAGTATGGTCACTGATAGCACAGGGTCTGAGTACCTTCCACTTCTCATGCATGTATTTTCAGAACACTCCACAAAATAGAAAATTTTTATGGTTTTTAGTGACCATTCGTCAAGGGAAGAAGTAAAGAACAAGTGAGAATTCCTCAAGGCAGCACTGGAAATATGCGAGGTAAGAGGGAGTTAAAGACATTTCCTCCATGTGTCAGATTTGTATCTGTAACCACATAATTTTTCCTATCTATAATCAAGATGGCAATAACAAAGTCCATCAATGGAGAAGTGGCTGTGGATCCAGTTTCCATTCCCGGGCTTCAGGGACCTTACACATTTTGAGCCAGTGAGTATCTTCTGTGGCCACCTAGGAAACACTGCTTTCCCAGCATCTCAACACTTCCAGTCATTATTTTTCCAGTAGGATTGATTCCCATCAATTATTATTTTCCTTATGTTTTACTGGGGTGAAGGGCTTCATTAAAGCTGGTGCCATTCTAGCTGCTCTGCATCACTGGAAAGGAAAGACACTGCTCATCCTGCCAGACTTCTTTCTGCCTCTGCTCCTGACCGCACAGACTTTTCTCCTTCTTTGCCAAGGACCCTTTGGTGGACTCCTTTGTGAGCTAATTCACCTTGCTGTCTTGGCACAAAACTATTTCACTGGGGTTTTTTTCCCTTCACAAAATGCATTCCCAACCGCTGTCACACAACCTTACCCTTCACTTGAGACATTATGTTCATTGCCATGAGATCTGATGGCTTGCATTCCCCCAAAAAGTTTAATGGCTGGTGAATACCTTTGAGCTTCTCTGGAAACTGTGACTCAAGTCCTCCTCTGCTGACCTCTGAAGTGCTCCCAGTGCAATTTGGAGAGTGTATTTAGCAATATTGGCCAGCACACAGACAAACCACAAAGGAAGCAAAATCACTAACAAGTCTGCCCAGCAGTGTCACAGGAGTCAGGCAGTTGTTCCTGGATTCAATTTTTTTCTCTCAGTGAAAATTCTCACCACAGCATGTAAAACAGATCACATCTTTTAGAAACACCTTGCATGGCTTTGAGTTTTCATGACTTTCAAATTATGAGTCTTAATAAGTTTGACAGAGGCCATTTGTAAATGGATCAGTTTGGTCCAAAAACTGTGAGCATGCCTCGGGATAGCTCTCAGTTTAACAAATGCTTGTGTGTAATAAAACATAAAAAACACATTCAAAAGCCAAAATCCCACTATTGTTGTCTAACTGCCCAAATCTAAAGAAGAACTTGAGGCAGCAGGGGAAGAAAAGAGCTAATCTCTTGACATGTACACTTTGCCCCTTGCACTGGTCCTAGACATCCCTTCCAGAATGGTGCAGCCACAGTTTCCACCCTGCCAGCGTCAAACTAATCAGCTTTCCTTAATTTTAGTATTAGAATAATTTTAATTTCTTCTCTAAATATATTACACTTTCACTAATCACACAGCAATGTTATGAGCTACTTCACACTTTCTTTCCCTTTCTTCCTCGGTACACAACTCAAAGGTTTGTGGATTCCAGCTTCCACGCTCTGTCGCTCCCCACTTTTCCCCTTCCACCAGCAGCCAGCTTCGTGCAGATGCACAGCTGGAAGGAGTAATGCACACTAACTCCTGCAGCAGTGCTGGCCACCTCTTTACCTTTGATGCTTCTCTCCAAGTCTGAATATAATTGAATCTCTAGAACTTGGTGACAATTATTTCCAAGGGTCCCTCTCAGTTTAAGTTCCTCTGACTATTCAGGAGGCATCTCCTCCTCAGTCTCTGATACACCTGTGTAATTCAATTATCTGTCCGGATCCAAAATATACATGGAGAGCTTGTACCAGGCTAAAATATAAAATCAGGATTCTTTTTCCGAAGTCAGATTTCACAGTATCATCAGCTAAGCCACTCTAGTGTGTGAGGGAAAATCCCCCAATCTCATCATTTTCTTAGTCATTCCTTAGAGGGTATGATTTAAAAAAAGGAACCTAATAGGTCTTGCAGGAAATTCCCTTTGAAAGACAAGAAGCTTGTGCTGTTACACCAGATCTTAATAGGTAGATGATACCACTAAAATTTTCTTGGGGAACAGAAACCTTTTTGTTACCTCAATGACAAGGCTGATTAAAAATATCAGTTATTTTCAAGTGAAGATCTTAATTAAGATTAAAGAAAATAATAAATTGTAATAGCCATTTTGTCTAAGATAGCACAGTTCTTCTCTCTGCATAAATTGCTACAGCGTAGCTTGAAAAATGCTTGTTTCTTTCCTTCATGAATTAAGGGATTGGTGCAATTAAAGCAAAAGTATTTTTGATAAAACAGCTACACCTACCATGGAAGCCTTCAGAATGAATCTCGAAAATGAGAGGACCTCAAAATGTTTCTTAGTACTGCCCTGATGTTATTTCATAATCTCTGTTGCATTATAAAAGCCATTTGTTCAGAGGAACATGAAAGGTAAAAGTGAATAAAAAGAAGCTATTGCTACTAGGACCAATATGTGCAATTTTCAGGTATGCTAAATGGGAGAGGTTACACACTTTCAAATTTATAATTGTTTAACTGAGTGGTCCAGCTATGAACAGTCTAGAAATAATCCGCATATTCTAGAATTAATTATTTTAACTGAGTATTTGTGGTCTTTAGACAAGTCTTAAGAAAAATGGTGTGTCTCAAAAAGAGGAGATATAAAACATGCAGTGTTAAAATGGATTGTATATTGTCATCTAGTAAAGCTCTTTCTTTGTGAAGCTCTTGCTCAATTTGTCAGCCAGAACACAAACCAGAAACACATTCAGCCTTGGACAAACCAGAGCTTTAATATTAGAGATGGGTGAACCTCTAAGTTTGTGATTTTGGGAAATTCTTATGATTCATTTTGCATGGCTAACCTAGCTACATGGCAGTGTGATTTCCTTCTCCTGTGTTTTAAAAGACATGCACTGTGGGGTTTTTTTCCTCTGTAAAACCACATTTAAATATCTACATCAAAGCTCGCCTGTGTTAGAGATGCCATGACAGCAGAGATGAGAACACCTTACATCCTCTAGGACAATATCCATTAGGTAAAAGGTAAAATCAAGGTAACAAACCAGTGATAGAATCAGCCATGCAAAAGCAAGTCTGGTTTTTAACTGAAGGAGTTTGCCTTCATCGTTTCCAGCAAGGTGATTCTACTTTAACTTCCTTGTCATCAAACTTTACCTAAGGTCAAGTGACACGTCCCTGCAGAAATGAAGGCACTGTCAGTAACAGGGGCTGTGCCCCACAAGCTTCTCCTGACTGAGGCAGTAACAACAGCTGTGAAGCTCAACCAAATGCTCCTGCTGCAGGCAAAGCCTGCCCAGCTCTGCATTTTATTTCTGTCTCCTCGAGGTCCTCAGAACTGTGCCTGTGTGTCCAATTTATTTTAGAAATCTACTAACTTGTTTGCTGCTTGGGCCAAGCAAGGTGTTTTTTAGTGAGTAGTAAACACACTTCCATGTTTCTAGATAGCAGATAGGAAGTTAACATCAAAATCAGCTGAGGCTTTTGCTTGTAGAGACTCAGTATAATGCTTTTAAAATGTATGCCAGAGAAAAAAGTATCCTGATTTTAATTTAAATTGAATTTTTAAAAATACATTTTTTAAACTATTTCTCATAATTCTAGGTGTCTTAAATTATTATGAGCTTTAGACAGTAATATTTCAACATGATGTATCATGGAAAAGCACTCACTGAAGGTCTTTAGCTTTCAAAATGGACTAGTGATTTTGAGTATCTGATCTATCTGAAAGGAGACTGATTGTATTATGTTTTAGTATCTATAATCAGAGAGGCAAACTTGCCTAAGACATCTCAAGACAGTCTTTTGCAATCTGATTTCCAAAAGTCTTGACGTTAGGGTATTGATATCCTAGATGGAGACAGGCACTAAAAACACACAATAATTACTTTGAGATTCCATGAAAATTTAGACAGAGCAATCCTTCATAGGATTTTTGAGTGGCATAATCTCAAGACTGTAGTCTCAAAATTCTTGAAGAAGCAAGATCTGGTGAACACAATGTCTCTTTATGGACTGTAAGAAATAAACAGAATTGGGTTTCTTTACCAGAAGCACATTGCCATTTCTTTATTATAAGATAAATTAAAGTAAAAAAGTCAGCTATTGACTTCTTAGGTTACAAGGGTTACCACAATAACAAAACAAGGCTCACAATGCTGATCTATTCCAGGGGTTATGGCCAGTCCTGTCTGGAACAATAGCCACAGCAGAACCCACACAGTGCAGCAAGGATGTGCTACTTAAAAAAAATAGCTTTGCAGAACTTGTCGTGTTTCAGTGGCAGACATTCCTGAGACATATAGTTCCCTCATGACAATTATTGTCTATTACTCAATTAACACATCTTTAAACTGAGAAGACAGGCTCTTGGCAAGAGGCACTTGCATTGTGTAGTTAAACAGATAAACCAGTTGCTCGCCTCATTATAGAGAATTTCTCAGTGGTGGAAGTGTGCACCCCTCCCAGCAGACAGCATCTCTACACCAGGGTGCTACTCCAGCATCTGCAGCACCAAATTCTCCACAGGGTAGGGAATATGCCTTGCAGTGGCCTGACACAGGTGTGTACAAGTTGGCAGTGTTGCAGCAGTGCACTCCAAGGGCCATAAGGCCTCCATGCTTACCAGCTGGAGTAAATCTCCGCTCTCCATACGCTTTCCCACCAGCAGTCAACACTGCACCTCCAGAGAGTTAGACAAGGTTTTGCCACAGACTCTTCCTTTGGCCTGAGTGAGGAGCACACGTCAAGAGCTCATCCAACACAGCTGGCTTGGCACTTCTTGCTTTTTACTTTCAGGATCAGAAAGTATTTCACATCATTTCAACAGCTTAAAGCAGCACTGCTAGCACGTACCAAAAGTGCATGTCAGCATTTAAGAAAGGAAGGAAGGACGAAAAGAAAGTCACAGTAAAGAAGCTGCTGCCTGTTAGTCATCCAAGTCAGTAATTTAGAAATAAGAAAACAGTTGACCAGAGAATTACAGTGTGGTTGTCTGATTCGTAGTGAGCATCCCAGGGCCAAAGGCTCCTCCCCCATCAGAGAGAGCCTTCAGAATCACCTCTAGTGGAGTGTACTTCTGTTACAGCCCACAGAAAACTTCCTTTTTGAAAGACCTTCATTTAACATCCTGGATTCTAGTCAAGCATAGAACTTTCTCAGTCACTTTTTATTCCTTATGTCTTCCCTCGTATCTCCCACTGGAGAAAACAGGACCTGCAGGTTACTGCTTTGGTGTCAACACTGTGAAGTTGGCAAGCCCCAGCCCAAACACAGTCTGTGGCCTCTGTCAAATGCCAGTTGGGGCTCCCAGGTAGGTTGTTCCTGTTGCTGCAGCACAGGCAAGTCAGTTTGGCAGCAACATACTGGTTTTGTTTGGACATTGCTGGTGTGTGAACTAATCACCAAGCTCCACAAGCTTAGATTCAGCATCTTTAGATTCATCTCTGTTTTGGTCTTGGGATCAGTATCCAGTCCCACAGACTTCTTTCAAACCCATAGTCACGTGCTCTCTCTCTTCTCCAGCTCTCTTCTCTCTCAGGCAGGAGATATTGATCAATGAGCTTTGATTAAAGGTGATTGATGAACAGTTCACGACCTTTCTGACTAGCCTGGAATGGGATCTTTAACATTTTTTCCACTGTGAAACCAAACAGACTGAGGCAATTGCCATGGATCTAGGACTACATATGAATGTACTCTTCGATGCAACACACCTTCTCTCTCAATTATTTGCAGATTTTCAACTGCTTATTTTATCTTAATATCTTAGAGCCTCTAAATATTTTTGCTGTTAGCTAACTTGCATCTTTTTTGATACAAATAAAGAAGTAATACTAAAATATCCACCCTCCTAATCTCTACTTTCAATTTATTTGGCTTGTGCTTAGAACATAAAAGGATGTACACTTAGGAGACCTTGGTTTCTTATTGTGCTAAGTACACTCCTCTCTAACAGAGTGACTTGGAAATGTGATCATGGATTAAGACTAAAGACTATAAATATAAAGCCTCCGGGCTGGACAGCAATGTCTGCTTTTGCTTAAATAGTAGGCATGGGGGGTTTTGAAGGCAGGAGATCAAGTGCTAATTATCAGTATTATCAGTGAATACATGTATATCTCTAAAAATGTTAGCAATTTATTTAGGCACACAGACACAGATAGGGCTACTACTCATGGGCAAACAAATCTTCTGTACTCTGCCACAGGAATGTTTTCTACATTATTAATCCATGTACCTCTTTGTCTTAAATAGCCACTATCAAGCCAAATGCAAAAATTTACATAGTTACTTCACAATTAAGTGTTTTGTTCAAAAACTTTAAAAAAATTACATCTGTTTTTTTTATTAAGAAAACGTAGGTTTGCATACATACTATTCCTATACATGGCTATTTTTGAAATGAGAATCCTTCTGCACAAAAGCTACTTTTCTGTGCAACATTTGGGCAAAAATCCAGAGAATAAAAATTCCTGATGTTCTGTCACTGTGGGTATGAGGACAGAGAGAAAACACGAGACAAATTCCAAGTCCGGGGAGAAAGAAAAGCCACCTTTATTAATTAATCTATCTTTTATAAGGTGGTTGGCAAAGATGGCAGGAGGCCATGGGTCCTCTGACCAGCCACCCCTCAGCATGATTGGCTGAGACTCTACAATGCCTATTTCAAAGTATTTTCCAAAGGAACTATAACAAACTTAGAAAACAAACTGCAGGTGTTAGATAGAGAACTTGTTTACAAAGACCATCTCACTGTTTCTCAGGGCTTGCATGAGAAAGACACAATCTCACAGAATACTGCAGAAAGCTGGAAAATTTCTCTGCTAAGGCTTTTGTGCATCCACAATGTTCCAACCAACTCCATCAAGCAGAATAATTTTAAATTCTATTCCAATAGAAAAATTCTCTAGCCAATCTTCAGAATGGAGAAAATACAAACTTCTACCAATATCTTTCTTCTAAGGATCTATAATCTTAAATATCAAAGTTAAAAGAATCAGAAAAGAACAGATTCTTTCTAGATTTCTATGACTGATTCCCTACCTGCTAGCTACTCAATTTTCTTATTTCAAGAGTCCAAGGTTTTGAAATTAGGTGGCTAGTCTGTTCTCATCCTTCCAGTGCTTTAATACTTACATACCATTCTACTTTTTCAAAAGAGTTAGAGAAAGTGGTGAGAAGGGCAGGTATTTAGGGTTGTGATCTTCATTAGTCATTCTCTTGGCTTTCACGTTAGTTATATTCTGCTTACCAGACCTCAATTTGCTATTTTAATGATTTAAATAAGAATAAATGCTCTGAGTAGAGGCAGGGACTACAAAGGTAATTGTAGGGGTATTCTCTGATCCTATTCCTACTTGATCACATAGGATTCATAACCATTTGTTCTCATAGTGTCTCTAGACATCAGAAGTGGCAGCTAATACAGGAGAAGCACAATTTACTCTGGAAGAGTACCCCACTAATGTTCAAACAGCCAACTTAGGAGATGCCAGGTTATTTTTAGAACAGCAATAATAATAACTATTCAGAAATGCAGCCATGCAACCTGACTAAAACAATCCTGCATTAGTGAGATTTGAGTCTGGTAAGACTGCTCTTTGCTGTGGCAGAAAGGGCTCCTTTTTGAATGTTTTTGCTTCAGTACAGCACTATGCCTTGGGCAGACACAGTCCAGGTCAGTGAGGAGGGTTTGCTGCTGCTGCTGCTGCAGGACTCTGCACTTGGGGCCGCACAAGGCATTGTAAGGCTGATTACTGTCATTTGCCACCATGCAATCCACAGATATGATCGCATCTCATTTCAGAAAAAAGCAGAACCATCTGCCCCTTTGTGCTCAATCAAAAGCCACGCATTGGCTCTCAAATTACATCTACATTTACCACCTAAAACATGAAAGGAAGCCAGCTTGTGTTCCAGCACTGTCTTCACTCTTTGTGCACCACATTCAGTAACCCACCTGCTCTGGTGTGCACAGCAGTTCCCTTCTTCTCCCACAGACAAGATGATGGGATTTATTTCAATCCAAGAGTCTATTCTCCCCTTTTCCCTGTTGGGCAGTTCCAGGTTCTCAGGCTCTGGCTCTGGCCAGTACTGTAAAAATACAGGTTTCTGAATTGTGTAATAAATCCCCTGCCAATGTGAAAAGCCTTGGAGTCAGAATGTAACTTTCCCCTTTAATCCTAAACTTGTATAGTAGGACACCTGTATTTCACAGGTACCCTGATTAGCTGTGAACAAAGGACAGCTGTAATGCTCAGCTGAAATGAGGTTCCCTCCTGAAGAATACCTTGTATCACCATAGGATGAGGCAAATACCTGCTGTCAAACCTCTCACATGAAATCTTACATAAAAAGAGCCTTATCACTGTATCCTTTTAGATGGGAACAGATATTAAATAATTTATTCAGGTCACCTAGGAATTCTGCAGTGGAACAAGATGAAGATCTTCTGAATCCTACCTCAGCAACTTAACTACAAAGCTTTTCTTCTGTTTAAGCAATCAGAAGCAGTTGAACCAGCATGACTTTTTAATCCTTTTACAAACTAACCAAAGTGCTTATATAAGACTATATATTTTCTGATGGATGAAATACCATTTCTGGGGACCTCTCTGCCATTTTGTTTTTGTAGTTTTAATCAGTTTGATGCCAGCAGTGATAAGATTTACCCCTACCCTTCACAGGGCTCAATCCCAGAATCCATAGATGTGTGACTGATGTTTGAAAGACTGTAGACAATATTTTCTATTCCCAGCACCATCAAGTAGAGCCCTGCAGGAGACTGTGGCTTCCTTGGATTGACAGCTGATTGCTGCCAAGGGGAACAAACGCTGGGTATAGATTTTCCTGTTTCCTCATACAAGTCTCTCACCAAGAGAAGGCTACTTAGGAGGTGGGAGGGAGGGGAGAGAGGGTGATGCAGAAGATAAAAACAGCAGCACAATCCCACTAATCATATGTCCGAAGATAGCATTGTTTGAAACAATGAAAACAGGATAACACCCACCACTACTCATTTCCCTTTCCCAGAACATCTTCCCCTTGGAATGAATACATGAGTCACCTGGAATAAGTGTCAGGTCTGACTGCTGTTACAGATAGTGTTGGAACAAACACCATAGTTGAATCAGGGTTGGAAGGGGCCTTAAAGATCATCTGGTTCCAACCCCCTGCTTTGGGCAGGGACACTTTCAACTAGACCAGGTTACTCAAAGCCTCATCCAACTTGGCCTTGAGCACTTCCAGGGATGGGACATGCACAACTTCTCTGGACAACCTGTGCTGGTGCCTCACCACCCTCACAGTAAAAAACTGCTTCCTAATATCTAATATAAACCTACTAGAAGCCATTTCCCCTTGTCCTGTCACTACATGCTCATGTAAAAAGCCACTCTCCGGCTCTCTTGTAGGCTCCCTTCAGGTACTGGAAGGCCTCAATTAGGTCACCCCAAACCCTTCTCTTCTCCAGGCTCAACTCAACTCTCAGCCTTTCCTCAAAGGAGAGGTGCCCCATTCTTCTAATCATCTTGGTGGCCTACTCTGGACTCACTCCAACAGTTTGATGTCCTTCCTGTGATGGGGATTCCAGAGCTGGATGCAGGAATCCAGGTAGTGTCTCATGAGTAGCTACTGTGATGGACAATTTCTTAGAAGTTTACAATTTGAAAAAACACTCATTTTAAAATTGAACAAAGCAGGCCAAAATTTCCAAAACCAGAGTTTCTTGTGCCATTGCCAGACTAGTTTCTAGCCTTCCCAGTAACATGCCAGTCACTAAGAATCCTCATGGTTTAGCATACTGAAAAACACCTGATGGCTGCTGACTGAAAGTCTACAGCCTAGGCAATCTAATCAAGGAACTGGCATGTCCTTCAGTTAGCCCCAGTCTCCACCTTCTGGGGGTCAGCCCTGCAGACGTGGAATGTGTGAGGCAGACAGGCAGTGCACATACAATAACAAGCAATGTTCAAAGCAGCACATGCTCGTTTGTGAACTGTATACGTCTGAGACCTCCCTCCCAGCACACTGATTGCCACAGTTTTCATTACTTTTTGTTCATCATCCTGAAGCAACAACCTCTAGTGTTTCAGCCCAAGAAATAGTGCAGTCTCCTCCCCACATCAAAGAGACCTCTAATATTAGTGCCTTCCAATACAGGACATCAACTGCTATCCAGAACTACTTAAAAAACAAACTGAAAACAAAAGCCAAAGCCTCCTCATCATTATACAACTGCGAATGTTTTGGTCCTGCATGTCAAATAAGCTTAGTTTTGACATAGACTTCTAAAGTTTCCACTGGCTTGGCAATCAACACCCCTGTCTCACAAACTTCTTAATATCCTAAAATTCCACAGCTGAATAGCAAGAAATGATTTGATGAGGAACGATGGATTAATTCATGTCACATATCTGTTTAAGGAAATGACAGGAATGAAACAATTTAAAGCTAAAAGTCCTTTGCATGTCTTTCTTCTGAAAGACTCTTTGTATCAAATGCTATGAATTCATGTTACTCTGCCACCAGTGAGGCTTTTGCAATGTAGCAGTGGCAGCAAATAACATATAATAACTTGTGGTGAACTGTCATGAACAGTTAATTTGATACTAAACACATTTCCAGCAGATAATTGACAAAGATATTTTCTAGGTGTTAAAAGTATTTTTGTATCACTGAATTGGTATCACAAGTGTCTCATGCCCTTCAGCAGGAAGAAGTATGTGCAATATCTGCAACCAAGGGGAGTTTTTTACAATCATGGTTTTGGCACTTTCTAGAGGCCTCCTGTTCAGCTAATGGCTCTAGCACAAGTTTACAAACCCAGAGGCAGGCTGGATGCTAGGAGAACATTGCCATTCCTCCCAGGGAGCAACTGGAAGTCTGTCAGACCAGCTAGGGGCAATGCAGAAAACTTTCCAGGAAGGCACAGACACTGTTATTTCTCTGTGGTCTTTTAGTTGTCTGGCAAGCATTAGAAACTCCTGCTTGCATCAGTCCTAAAGAGGACTGGCCCATGCTAGCACCCTGTAAAGAATGATCTGGGGTAACAAGACCACCACAAACAGTTGTCCCTCTTTCAACCATGATTATCCTGAGCCAGAGGAGTTCATATATGTTTGGAATGTGCCCTTTGGCTGTCACACTACTTACTGCCTTGGGTAATGAACACCACTTTTATCTTTTCATTCCAGGTAGACTTATCAAAGCAAGGCATAATAGATCAAGGGGAAGTTTTATATGGAAAGTGTATAAAGTGAATTTAGTGTTTCAGTTTTATGGTGGCCAATCCAAAACATTTTAAATTTAGGTTTCTTCCAGCACTTCAGATTAGGCATAAATGCTGAGACACTCAGAACCACACCATATGCATCACACTGTGAACCCATCTATTTCAGATATCTGAAATCCAGCTTGGTTAAAACAAGAAAATTATTTAAAATATTCCAAACTTAAAGAGCAATGTTCATAATGACATACCAAGCTGAAGAGTCATTCACAGAAGCCAACCTGTGACAGAATAGTAGGAAAATCCCAACATGACTATATCCAGACATCTTAAATACAGGTTTGGTTGGCAGTCTGGAAAATGCCAATAGGTTTAAATGCCAGTATTTGCACTTGATAGTGCACTAAATGTATAAATCCTTTAACATGATACTTTGCTTGAGTCAGAATTCTATGTCTATAAAGCTATTAACACTAAACCACAAATGTCCCAGCAGTTTAAGAGATGGAAACTGAGTTACTGACATGTTATTGGGGTTTTATGGAAGCAGGTACATTATGG
This sequence comes from Daphoenositta chrysoptera, assembly GCA_013397915.1. Taxonomy (NCBI): domain Eukaryota; kingdom Metazoa; phylum Chordata; class Aves; order Passeriformes; genus Daphoenositta; species Daphoenositta chrysoptera. Next base: position 92,201 of record VZRO01008047.1, on the reverse strand, counting down.
AAAGCTGTTGCAAAATAATTAATTTTAAAAATACTGTTTTGTTCATGAGATATCACCCAGATATAAAAACTATTTATAATTTGCTTTTAAGGCACTTTGGTTATCATACATGTGGCTGTTGCTGATTTTTATGATGAAATAAAGACTTGCTCTCAACACACAGTAACAAAAAAAAAGTTCAAACATGGAAAATATTTTTCATGTTACTTAAAGAATCAGTTTTCTCAGGATTTTCACTTCTGATTTTTAGGGGAAACCAAAGTATCCAATTTGTGTTTTTTATTTCATTTTTTCCCCTGAAAAGGTTTTGATATTCCATACTCACTTGTTTAAGAAAAACAAGGACTTTTTTTTCCTTAAGACCACATCTCCTTAGTAAAAAAATTAGACATTTAACAGAAACTGAAAATTCTTGTTAAGAAAAATAGAACATACTAGGTTTAAAAATCTTTTGACAGGAAACTGTTGGCCAATTCTACTCCTAGAAGCTTACTGATCCTTTATTGGTGAAGAATTTGCTGTCTGAGAGCTGCCAGCAGTTTGTTGTGTGTTTTGTTGCATAAAGAGTATCTCAGCACATTTCAGCAGTAATTTCTGCCTTAAGCTGAGCATTTCAGCAGTGAGAGATTGTTTTGATGCTTCTGATATGTTTTTCCTCTTTGCATCCCAAGAGTAGTGGACAAGAGGAGCTCTGGAATAAACAGATAAGATAATTTACCTGATGAAACGATGATGGCTCTTAACAAGAGCAGATTTTGAATTCCTCTTTAGAAAGAACGTGAATTCTTTTCCAACACAAGACACTGCCAAGTCCTGTTGAACTGATTACTGCATCTGATACATTAGTTCATGTAACAAAGAAAAGGTCATTGTATCAGTCAGTACTAGCAAATACATTTTGAGTACAGAGACTGATATTTGGCTCCAGCCTCAGACTCTGGAGAGCTTTGCTCCTCTCTCCTGCACCATGACCCCATGGGCAACGCACGTGGGACAGCGGGTTTCAGTGACCTGCACTAATTGTGCTCTGCCCATGAGAACACACCTTAGAAGAGGCCACACGTCTCACTGCAGCCCTGAGGAAAGACAATCTCAGCTACACAAAAACAGGAGGTGAGAGTCAGCTTGGTAATGTGCCTCTTGATGTGTGTGACTTGCTGTGTGTGCTGGTGCACCTCCATGGAGGGGGTGGAGGGTACATCAGTTCCACTGCAGATGGATTACAGCAGCTAATGGCATACTCAGGCAGGCCCTCATTTCCCCCAGTGAACATGCAATAGGACAGGCTCCAGCAAATAATCTGTGGAAAAACATCCCTTTCCCTAGACTATTTTGTTGTATTACCTAGGTTCTAATCCCAAATTTGGGCAATTATTTTCTCTTTTCTATACCTTGTTTTCATTGAAATCATTTACTTCACTCCAGTGCTGAATAAGTGTTGTTTTTCTTCCTTTGCAAGCAACATGGAATGGAAAAAGCAAGATTCTGATTGTTGCCAACTGATTCCACCTTCCCTCAGAACAAGGAGATCACTCCAAGAGTGTCCATGCAAATGAAAACAAGCTTACTACATAAGGGGCATACAGTATAGAAAAAAATTGTCAGTCTATTATTTTTGTATATTTCCACTACACCATGACTCTGTGCCAAACTGGGTCTCTTTCTCCCTAAAACCAAATTAAAGTATCCTTGTTGGATGGCATGATTTCTTGGTGGTTTTTATAGGCAGCCACAGGAAAATTAAGTTATGTGAATTTTAGTCAGAAAGTCTTGTTTCAGGTTCAACAAAACTGGGAAGTGATTAATCCTCCTCTAAAATATTCCAGATGAGACCTGACGCATAAAAAACCCCAATTCCAAAGTGGTTACTCTCCAGCAAGGCGATTCCTTGTCTAATGGCTGAAACTGTACATGGAGCAGTAAATAAAGCAGCTCGATTTTTCAGTTCCAATAGAACAGTATGTTAATGAAAGATTTCAACTTATGTGTTTCCTAGAGATAGTAGCAGACACTGAAACACATAATATTTTACTGGACTTCACAGTGAGCTCAAGAGCTACAGAAACACCCAGCAGTCAGTTCCTAGAGGACAGGGCTACACAAAGTAACCACGAGGAACACAGGCCATGAATCCAGAGAATCCTCTTCTTGAGCACTGTGTCATGTAAGCTTTTTTGAAGACCTCCTTGCAGTGCACGCCCATCATTAGGGTTTACCAGTAGTGTGGATAGAGCATACGTGTGTATCTGCCCTTTTCTCTGACCCCATACATGCAAGTAAATGGTGCAGCTCAGCAGAGCAGTAGGAGGGAGGTCATGGCTACACAGAGTGCTCACTATGCCTCCCTGCAGCCACCGTGCCACCAGCCTGCATTCCTGAGCTTCCCCTGCTGCACAGCACCAGCAGTACATTTGCAGCTCCCAAGGCCATATTTCTGGTCCTCACAGCTAACTTGCTACAGCTACACAGCGCTGTGTTGTGTTACGTAGACATAACTCACATTGCTGGTAATGCAACCTCAGTCCTAGATGGAGTTAAGATGATTACGTTCCATCAGCCACGCTGCTCACAACAATCTGATTATGAAGAAGAAAGCTAATGAGACTCCAAAAATCACAGGCTGAAACACACCTCAGATATACAGTTGTAATCCTTGTTCTCAGTCAACTGCTATTGCTTCAGCACTGTGCATTAGCATGCTTTCATGCATGATCCAGTCACTACTGATCAGTAAGAAAGTTCAGCCAGGCCAGTCAGGCAAAATGGAATTAGTAAGCAGACTGCCATCTGTATGTTCAAAATACTCCTCACCATTCCAAAGGTCTCATATACACATTCTGAAGGAAAGAACAGACCTTTTGGAAAGATCTTACTGAAAGAAATCCTTGGCATCTTCATTTTCATATGTGTGTAAAATATATTGTTTTGTAATCTGAATCTGTTAAAAATGTATAATTGAAACAAATCTCTCAATTTTTACCAAAGGAAGGAAGGTCGAAAGAAAACACTAATAGTTTGCTTTCAAGGTTTTGACATTGACTTGGCATTCTGCTGTACTTAATGATAGCTCTACAAAGAAACAAGTTACTGTCTTATGTGGGAAAGCATATTTGTGGCTGAGAAAGTGCTGCAAAAATTGCAGAGAGCTTTGATAATTTTAAACCACATTTTCACCCCTGTTTTTACAGCCAATTCATTTAGTCAAAAGTCATGTTTTCTGCTGCATATTTTTTCATTTCATATTTCCTGATTTAATGTTTTAGTTCTGGGCCGAGTATCATTTTGTGTGATGAAAGGTACCAAGATACAACTAAGGCTGTAAAACTTTGTGAAATTTAATTCCTTCAGCTCATTCCATGTAAGGGTTCCTGAATTAAAACACAGGTTACATTGCATTGCCTTTATATTCCCAGCTCTCTCCTAAGCCAGTCAGGCCTCTTTCTCTGTGTAAATGCCTTTATCACTGCCACACTTTCTAACAAATCAGTTTTCCACCAGCACATCAGAGAGTTCCCTTGGATGCAAAAGGGGGTGTCTGGCTGAAGTTCAGACACAGCTTGTTCTCTTGTGTTTCATTCCACTTCACTGCAGACTTTTTCCTAGTAGGAGCTAATGAAGAGACAAGATTCCAGCTCCTAAGTTTTGGGAAGAAAGACCCCAAGTGATTTTGCATCTGATTCAAGCCTCTGCAGTTTGTAGGGACTTTTTTCTCTTGATTTCAGACAGTTTTCCATTGAGTTCTCAATTTATTTCTAGAAAAAGTCAATAGACTGTGAATTATATTGTCCTCTATTGCTTCAGCACTACAGACTTCCTGATAGAAGACAGATAGCAAAGGCCAAAACCTTAAATCACACAAACCTTTTGAGAGGAACAGCTAAAAGTTGGTCATAAGTTTCTTGATTTTTGTTGTTTCAAATGTCATTGCATTGTGGCTATTGTGTTTCCTATCAGAATGACTTTTAATTTTAAACATGTTGTGGTTTAATTCGTATTTCCTAGGATTCTTTATTTCACCGAATTTCCTCAGAACATGTAAAATGAAAGGTTTTAAAACTTAGCTCCAGAGACAGTGGTTCTCCACTCTCTAACAAGGGCTCTTTCCTCCACTGTGTTAGCTACTAAAGCTAAATAAATATTAAAAAAAACTAAGCAAAACATTTAAAGGGTTCTTTCCCCCCCCCCCCCCCTTATATTATATGTGATTATTTTATTCACTTCACAGTTATAGCCTTGCCTTTCAGGTTGGGTAAGACTTTTTTTTTTTAATATAAGGAAAAAACCCACCTCTTTCTGCCTTCTTCATTTTAAAATCTTGCCTTTTCACAGGCCAAGCCTTCCATAAGGGAGAATAAATATTGCCTGGACTTTGGGGATGGGGAAACTGAACCTTGCTCTCTCTTCCGTAGGGACCAGTTAAAAGCTACTTGTTCAAATTTTTGGCTTACCCCCTAACCGTATTTCTTGCCTCAGTACAATAGACACTGACAAGAGAGATCCATTTGAAAGAGTCCATCATGACAGTTCAGCTGTACATCCCTCTTCCTGTGCTAGTGTGAAAGGTATGACTCCCTGTCCAGCAAGGGGAACTACAGGCTCAGTGCTGAGCACTGCTGCTCTTCAAGTGATCCTGCCTTTTTTGGGTAACAGGAATTGGATCCCCCATCCTCTTTCTTTATCATCAGGAGTTGCTATTGAGGTCCAGACTTTCAAACATAAAGAGCTGATGCAGAGGTTCCCTCTCTCTCATGGTTTAACTCCTGCATCAGTTCTGTGCAGCCTCCAAACTAAGGAGCCCACAAACTGCTGGTGCATCTTCAGGTGATCTGTCAGGCAGGAAAGAGTTCCACATACATGCTTTCATAAGAAAACCCCACATTATCTTGCATTAACTCCTCACGTCTCCAGGAGATCACATCCAGAAGCTGGGATCGTGATATGGTGTATTTTAGCTCAGAACCACTGCGGTATCAACCCCAATGTGATTAGCACAGCTCAGCCTTAGTTGGAATAGATTATTCCTATTAATTTCCAATTGATCTTGGAACACAAGTATTACATCTGACTTTAATGAAACGCAAGACTTTGTTATTTGCAGTCAGCTAATGAAACAGTTGAACCTTCTCATGACTTGCTGTAATTAAACCAAAGGCTGTGCATTACCATGAACAATGCCAACCTCTTTATGAGACGTAAATTTAATCGTCCAGTACTTGTGCATTGATATGTTTAGAAATGTAAACTGAGGAGTGAAAAGAAATCAGTGCTATTCTGGTGAAACGTGAACCTACCTGGCACAAAAGCTTTCACACAATACGCTGTGGCACAGCCTCTTGGTTATATTTAACTTTATGTTAACAGGAAAAGTCACTTTAAAATATGGTTTTTTCATGAAAGCCTCAAGCACATACACAAGTTAGTCACATTTTAGAAGATCATGTTAAAATACTTGTAAAAAACCAGAAGTGCATTATGAGGAAAAAAATTCAAGGTGGAGACATTACCAAGGAATTTCTTGCTTTCAACAGCTTTTTCAACAACTCTGGCAAGATGTTGTACTTTCAAAACTAAAAACAATTTCCATTGGGTGGCTTGTTTGCTGGCTTCTGTAAAACAGCTTGGTGGAACCAGGACAGCTCTTACTGGACTGATGTTCTTCACACAAAAGCCACAACTCTAATTTTCATTAACTGTAATTGGTATTAACTGTTCTCTGCTTTGGCAGCCTCATCTGAGAAACCAAAAATCAGATCCACAATGTAGACTGAATTGCCCTTAATGGCCCCTCCACACCAGGGTTAAGGGCATGCTGAGGAAATGCTTTTGTTTGTTAAGGCAGGCAGAGAGCTGCAATTTCTTCAGCTTTCTTTCTTTCCAGTCTGCAGAGAGATGGAAGTGATCAATCTGAGTGATCAATCAAAAGACAGAGCACTATCAGACCCTCTTTGGAAAAACGGGGCATTTTAGTGGCAAGCATTAGGAAACCTCTCTCTGCCACTGAGCTGCAAGGAGGTCTTCGTCATATCAATCTCTGTGCCTTCTGGCATACATACACCTGTTTTAAAATCTCATCTCTCTGGCAAGTATCCACAGATGGAAAGGGCTGTTTAAATATCAGCAAACTCTAGTACAGGGTTTCTCAAAATTTAGAAATCTTATAACCCTTGGGGCAGGGGTGTGGAAATAGCAAGCATCATCCTGTGTAAAGTTACCCTGTTCCTGGTTACAAAGCAATACAAATTTGAAAGGGTTCTCTCTTTGCCTCTTTTCCCATTTCATTTTTTTTGCTTGTGGGCAAAGGTATATGTGCAGGTCTTTTCCATATATTTAAAGACCCCCCAAGGGTCCACAGATCAAAGGCCGATAATCATAAGCACTGACCTGCAGTAAACCCCTTAGTGATAGAAAGAGCAGGAATGAATGAGGCTGAACTGGGTGCATTCTGCTTTATACAGTAAGAAAACTCTAACCATGGTAAGTCTTTCAAAACCCCAGCAATCTTCTTCCTGCTAAGTTGAGTTAGGGAGCAACTACATAGGTTCCATGACACCAAGGAAGCAGTACAAAACCATTCTGCCAAAAAACGTGACCTCCACATTAGCCTAAGTCCACTGACTGCACATAGGCCCGAGGCCATGAAATCTCGCCCCTGGGTTTTGGAGGGTTTCCAATGAGAACAAACAGCCTGTACTCTCAGTTCTCTTTCCACCCAGATAAACAGTTCTATACTAGTATTTAGTAAGATTTTAACCACAGCCTCATATCCTTTCTTTAAAAAAAAAACCCACATTTTTCAACAACAGCACAGTTAAGAACTACTCCTTCAAATGAGTTAAGAACATTAGTAGACGGAAAATCCAAATGCTGTTACATACAAAAGGTAGAGGCAAGGTTTGTGCAGCCTTGCTTGAGAAATTTGAGTATATGGCTTTTCTGAGTCTCCTTATGCCTTCAGACCCAGTATCATTCAAACAGTCTTTGTAAATGCAGTATGAACAGCTTTCCATCTTGCCTGCCCTGTATTTTCACACAGACAAATGTATATACTAACTCCCCAGCCACTAAATCTAGCTACTAATTTCAAATGCAACCAAACCAGCTGTCGTCAGCTATTCATTTGTATGGCCATGACACAGAGGATCTCAAAGTCAGAGATCACTGTTGTGTTAGGCTTTGCACTGCTACAGAAGAAAAGAATAACCTGCTTCAAGGAATTTCAAGGATGTAGCTATGCATTTTTAAAACTTCGCAACCTCCCAGGCTCACAACAAACAAACAATTACTGGTAAGCTAACAGTGGTAACCAGTGTTTAAATCAGAAACCATGAGCTTCCATAGACGTAACCTCGTGGCTATTTTTTAAGGTCAGTTAACCAACTCCTATTTAAATCAAAATCACCAGTGCAACTCTATATGCCAAGCTGGATACCCTTTCACTGCTGCTGTCTGTCTCCTGCTGTGTCATTCAATTTGGAAATAAGAAGGGGAGCTGGTCTGGAATAGATCATGTCCCTCTACTATTAGAGTTTGGGGGTAAAACAGATAATTATGAAGGAATTAGCTTCATAATATTACAGGGATCAGAGGACTACAGACAGAAGGAAACTTGTAAATATTGTTGATCCATCAGCACTTAGGACTGCCCTCCTCACCATTAAGTTCATAATTTGCCTTCCCAGAATTGAAGATTATGAGGACTATTACATTTCTGTAAATTAAAGTATTCCAGTAATTTCTGTCTTATATACTATATTCATTCACTCTCTCCACGAATGTGGTGGAAGTATTTTTTTTCAACTTTTCTATAGTCACATTTGTGCTGAGCTCTGCTATGGAAGGCCATGAAATTTTCAAAGTAGAATTCTCTCAGACTTTGAAGTCCCTAAAAAACATCCCCAAACAAATAACTATCTTGTGACCTAGTCTTTCTTAAATCATAAATATTTTCTTTTTGGTATCAGGAACGCTGCTTTCTTTTCCTCCTCTGACCTATTTTATGGTACTTGTCTCATTGTTTTCTGATAAACACACTGTAAAAATAAAGCACAGATTTATAATAAAAGGACATACATTTAGTTCATAAAACTAGTACAAAAATGGCAAGCCTCTCATGATAACCTGCAAACACTGGTCTACAAAATTATGGGTATTTAGATGGAGCTTTCTGTGGCAGCAAAGCACAAAAGCTGCCATCTCGCTGTTGCTACAGATCTTCTAACACACAAGACATCATAAATAATAATGGCTGATACTCAGCAGTGGCAGACAAGAGTTTCTGCTTTTGACTTCTAGTGCTCATGTGGCTGTGAAGTTCAGCCTTTGCAAGGGTTATCTTCCTGTACAGGAAACAAAGCAACATAAGACTGCTGCTCATTTGGGGTTCACTCTTCTCTAGCCTGCTTGATATAGGCCACTTCAAATTAAATTAAAACATCTTAAATGGACTTATGGCAGTTTGTAGTCTAAACTGAATTAAAACATCTTAAGAAACCTTGCACCAGAAAACTGGCAAGTCAATGAGTGGAAGAATAGTAGCATTTCTGTGTGAAGGGAAGATTCCAGTTGCATTATCTGGTAGTGCTGAGGGTTGCAGACAGCGAAGCACTCTCTTTGACTGCATCTCTCAAAAGCCTGATTATTGCTTGTTCAAAGTTCTTTTTCTTGGCTGATCAGTCCTACTCCCTGGTAAGGAGTGGCAGAATGGGTGAGGTTGGAAGGCACCTCAGGATATCACCTAGTCCAACACCGCTTCTCAAAGCAAGGTCAACGGAGCAGGTTGCCTAGGATCTTTTCCCGAGACAGAAATACTACCTCTTCTTCTGTCACTAGAATAAACCCCAAGATTCCAGTAAGAAAGGAAGAAAGACTTTGTAAGGCTTAACCTTTACCTAAGCTCTCTTTATGAATCTGTGAGGTGGGGGGTGACTGTCCTTTACCACTCATTCTGCTGCAGGCCAATACTTCGGTGTCCACTCCAAACACAGTGAGCCCTACAGATAACACAAACTGTGTCAAAGCCGTTAGCAAGAAATCAATAAACCTCCTTATGCTTAAGGCCATGAGAGACACAGAAGTCAAGTGGGTAAAGCTGAACACTCAGAGGCCTGTTGATTAGTGTTCTTTTCCAGCTCATATCAAGTTACTTCAAAAAATGTGCTGCACTGTAGAGTGTTTTGAGATCCTGTGGATAAAATGGTCCTCAGTCCCATTCAGACACACAGGAATTCACAGCAGGTCATGAAGTGCTGTTAAAACTACCTTGCACCCCTGAAAACATGATGCATGTGCCAATTTTTAAAACTGTGCTTATTATCAGATTATACAAAATTACATGCAGAGAAAATTACACTTCATTAGTTAATTCAGCATAAATGATGCCAAACTGCTCAGGAAGATAATACTTAAAGAATGCTACAGTTGTTATAGGCCAAAAAGCCAATCCAGCCCATCTTAAGCAACTATTAGAATAAACCTAGAAAAGTTCTGTTTTCAGGAATGTTGATACTTTTTACGTGCAATTCATTTGCTTGTATTTTATTTATTAGGCTGTTTCACCAAAGATGCATTATAGTGTCAAAGAACCAAAATTTAATGATCCCTAAGAGAATCATAACTGACTGGTGACATGCTCATGCAGCATCTGCTGATAGATGATCTACTTTCAAAGAAATGCTGTAGCCAAAAATCTAGTACCAGCAACTATAAACACAGAAGTTACCAGTAACAAGACAAACGCTTTAGGAAATTAACAACAAGCAGAGACACTTATAATGGTTACACTAATTTTTCATCAAACAATAGTGGCTTTCTAAAACAATTTGTAAGGGACCTCTATTCCTCACATTTTCATTAAACTAGGCTCTATACAGCTAAGCTGTGTGCTAAGCAAGCAGTTGTGGCAAGGGTCTGGTTAGGTCAAAATAGGCTAGCTAGGTCTTTTTTTCCCTCTAGTTTTTGGTTATTTCCTTGAGTACTAAAGAAAGCACAGCAGCTGCTCTTGAAAGAAAGATTCAGAGGCCTTTTGTCTATAAGCGGATTTTCAAGAGACAGAGAAGTTTGACTTTTTTTTTTGAGGACAAAAATAATGAAGAGGCTGATTTTAGAATTCAAGTCAGCAGCCTACAGAAATATGTAGTGATAGGTATTGAACAGTAAACTGATTACATTTCATAAGCTGGAAAGTGCTTCCACGTGAATTCCTACTGCTTTCTTGTGAATGGGAGAGATGGAAAGCTACTTCCAAATTTCATCTAACCTATTAGCTGTTCTAAACATGCTTATGCACAGCCTAAAGTGAAGCTTACAAAACAGTTTTGAAAATTATTAACTTCCTGCCTCCTGCAAAATGTAGCTGAGTGACAAGCAGGCCATTTTCCCAAGACTCTGAGAATGGTCAAATTAAAAACCAGAATTACAAAAGTTCCCTCAGTGTCATTTCTTCTGACAGACACATCCAAATTGTGATACCAGTATAACCTTCATGCTGAGAGAGAACAGGAGGCCATAATATTGCATGTTTTTCAACAAAGTAGAGGATTAAATCTTTCCCTATATGTAACATATAAATATAAATAAATAGGCCAGTTGTGAAACAAGAGTACATGAGACAAGTTTGCATGGTTCTTTGACTGATAAGGAACTCATCTAAATTGAAATTAAAGTAGATGATCCTTTTTTCACTATTTTATATGGATTCATTTACGCAGTACTAGCCTCCACTATACTATCCACTATGTATACTAGCAGTAATACAGCACATCTTCCCATTATAAAATGTTTTGAAATAGAAGAAAATTTAATTTGTAAAATAAATCATCCATAAAGGTATGAAAAAACATCTGATAGCCTGCTTTCTCCTTTAAGATTTTTTTTTCTGAGTAGGGATAGTTTTCAAATAATGAGTAGCCTTGTTGGATAATCACAGAACCATCTTTACAGCAGCTGTTTGCATTATTGTATAGTTTAAAAAGCTCAAGCTAGTTATCAGTTTTAGCCAAAAAATAGTAATGTTTGGTTGTACTTTTAATAGGTAATTTCATCAGGTTAAGAGAATCTATTGTGAAGTGATTATATCATCTCCAGGGTTCATCACACAAGTTCCTCATGCTAGAAAGTGTTTTGATACCCACATTTAACAAATACTCATCATGGCTCATCATAGAGTTCAGTTGGAAGGTGGATACAATAGGTCAGGATATGCTGGTTTAAGGATCTTACCTAATTGTTTAAAACAGTGCACAGAAATGGGTTCATTTATTTAAAAGTTTGAGTCAGGAATTTCAGGTGACTAAGGTCTGATCCTGAAATAAAGTTCGTATTGGCACAGTGCATACCCTTTTTTCAAGATTGTGGATTTTCAGCATATTTTCCAGGGACTGCAGCACAGAAAAAGGAAGTAGGAATGCAATGGCTGGACTAAAAAGAAGCCATTACTATTACTTTTATTAATTAATTGTTTTATTTATTTATTATTTTATTAATTACTATTATCCTATGAGCAAGAGAGCTTAGTCTTACTTTAATAATGACACAAATAGTGTGTTTGAATATTGTGCATTTCTGTAATTGATTACTGACAACATATTATTGAATTCTGTAGCTGCAAGAGATCGCTGTGAATTACTGCTCATAAAAACAGCAGAGTGTAGGAAGCAAAAGATGGAACAACAGCATTGCAACTACAAGGACATCACATTTCAAAGGCCAACTCATACAGATCCTCACTGCTGTGAGGATGTCCCTCCCCACAGTTCATACAATGCCCAGTGCTAAGCAGTCACAGGATTAAGTTAGGCATAGTCAGTGGAACTACCAATGATGAAGGGCAATAAAAATGAGTCAAAAAATTGCTGAAAATTCATGTCACTCATAAAATTCCACTCTTGCAAAAGCTTTTCTTAGCCTAGGCAATTTTCTCAGCTTCAAAGGCAGAGAAAAAAACTCCACTTGTGGCAATCATAAGACCATACAGAAACACCAAGTATTTCCAAGTGAGTTAGGCAGACAAGTGTTATCCCAGCAGTATATGGGAAGAGGAAGAAATTATATAATATCTTGCCAGACCTTCTCAAAGCAAGATAAACCAAATGGCTATCACTAGAAGATCTCTTCAGAGGTTTTGATAGAGTGTCATTGTAGAAACAGAAGAGTTCAGGCCTAACAGAACAGCAGGGAGGATGCTAAAAGCAAAGGCGGTTTTTGCTCAAGCAGTGTGAAGGGGAGGGGAAGGAAGAGAAAGGGGGTTTGCACTTTGCCACAACCTTAAGTGCCAGGCACTAGTGGTCTAAGCTGAGGGAGTGAATTCTGAGCCAGGAAATACCTTGAGTAAACTACCTAATAGAAATTTTCTGTTAACTACTCCTTTTTTTTTTTTTTTACAGCAGGTAGGCTGCAGTGACACGTGTTAGGAGATTTCAATCACAGCACAACGAATGCCTCGAACAGTGGTGGCAGGTTCATCCATTACCACCCTCCTGTACTGTCTTTTGAAGGTGCTCCCATAAAGACAAACCAAGGGCTGATTTTTAAAATTTAATCCATAGTTTCAACTATGCTACTTTCTGATATTATTTTTTCCATCTCCATTTTCACAGTACCTTTTAAAGATTTGTAGACTTGTCTCCCCAACGCACTTAATCGTTGCCTAGAAAGTTTATGACATAGTTGTTAACTTTCAATGTTTCTAGTAGTCAGTTGGAATTTAATTACAGCAACTATCCAAATAAATCTGATTCTGTAAATTAAATAACAGCTACTCTTAAGTAAATAACATTTGAATATCCTCCCCCTTTCTCTGTCATACATAAGCATTACATGGAATACTAACAACCTTGCAAAACATGCCATTTCCTAGCTGTTTGGTCTCATTAGATATTACTCTAGCAGTCATTTGTTTTATTAGAACCCTAGAATCATTTGGGTTGGAGAGGAATTCGGGAGGTCTCTAGTCCAGCCTGGAGCCTTGACACGGGACAGGAACAGGGTTATTAATGGCTGATGGCAGGGAGCATTGTGCCTTTAAGAAGAGTGGGTGTTCTAATTTCGACCAGCATGGACTAAGGAAACTGGTGTTACAGAACGATCATTTGGGGTTAACGTATGATATTTGGAACATCTGAAACCTGTTATTTTTCCTAGCTGAGGTTTATCCTGAAGCTTCATAAACTTTCCATTTTAAATTACAGAGCTTCCTTTTTTAACTATAATAAACTTTTATCTTAAAATGGTGTGTGCCTTTTAATCATTCCAAAGTATTTACTTTAATTAGGTTTTAAAAACCCTGCAGAAGACAGCACTGTTCTTAATTTTGGCTGTGAGAGTTTGCTCTGCATTCAGCTAGCAGCAGTTCCTAATACTCCTGCTGAACTTGAGCCAAACAGAGCATTCGAGGCAAAGCAAGAGTGCGTGAATTCAAAAAAGAATACTTGTTTTCGTGAAAACATTGGTCCAGTTTCATGGCATTAGCTATAATCCACTGGTTTAGCAGAAGAAAATGTATTCATCATTCTTTCTCTATAGACATGCAGCATGTGGCATTCTTGGAGTGTCAATGTTTTCCTTGCTTTTCACATACATCGTTAAAGAGTTGAAGTTCAGAAATCCTGAGCATTCCCAACCTAGCAAAAACCCCTGAGAGCTGCAAACACTTACCCCTTGGCAAATCTGGTCCAAATGATATGTCTTACCAGAAAAAAACCAAAGAAAAAAAGTGGGGGGGAAATAATAATAAAAAAGGTTCTTATCTGGGGTTGTTGGAACTTCCTGCCTGAAGCTATACCTGAGACCTCAACAGCAGCAAAAACAAGACAACTGAGATTTAAACGGAGGTTATCAGTTAAAGTTACAGGTAACTGAGCAGCTCAAAGCAAGCACTATCCCAAGTTAAAAACCAAGATGCCTTCTTTCTCTGGCATTTTAAATCAAGGTATTTAACCTGCCTGAGCCAGTCTGAGTTAGCATAGGTTACAGCAAATTTTACAAGTGTTAGACTTTTCTATCCAAGAGCTCACAACAGTTCTGTCCCTTTTCTGGTGTGGGGTCTTGTAAACTAGGCCTGAGATGGGAGAGAGACTATGGGTTGAGCTAATTTCTGCGTCACTTTCTTACTGCACCTGAGGTTCTCATAATGGACTAACTGCTGGCCACAGCCTGGGTATTGAGATCAGCATGGAGAGGTGCGGGATTAATGTTCTCCTGTTCATTCTGAAGAGACATTCTAGCAAAGAAAAACTACTACTGCTTTTTCCTTAGGATAATTTTCAGTGGGCCACAATAACTGGAAAGCATTAACTCCTGCAGAGCCATTTTGTAAAGGCCTTCTATTGCTCCAGCTGTACAAGCAGAAGGTCTCTCCATCTGCAGACACTCTCTGATATGAACAAAAGAGAAAGTTTTTGGGACTATTGTAAGAAAGGATACCAACACAGGCTATTGGCTCTTACCCTTCTCCCACTCAAAGCAGCTGAAACTTCACAGGCTTTGAAAGCAGATTTCCTGTAAACTGGACTGAGGAACAGGGTTGTCAGCATTCACACACATGGATGAGTGAGTGCTTGCTTTGGCTGGGTTATGGACCTTGGCCCTCACAAGGAGAAAATGGGAATCAAAATATCTTAATTTAAGGAAAAACTTAATGTAAGGGTCACAGAGTAATTGTGTTTCTGTGGAATGCTACTGCTTGAAAAATAAAGATGCTTGTAATGTAGATTCCTGGCTTTTAGATTGCCCTATATTCAATGGTATGTAAGGTTTCTGCATTAGCATTAGTCTCTTTTTCAGTCTTTGTTCTTGTCTGTGCTCTTAGATGTCAGTTCTGCACAGGGATAATGAGGCTAATAAACCTCACAGATGTATGCTTGCCTCATGACATTTAAGAATTCCAGAAAGTGAATCATATTATTTATTAATCTGGCCTCTAGTCCTAATTTAGTCTCAGAACAATAGACTCTGGTTTCCCACCTAAAAAGAGCTAATGTAGCCCTTAGATGATACGGTTTAAAATATACTTGTAACTGAAGGGTAAGAAACATCCAAATAAATCACACATTCTGAAAATGCCAACCTGACTTTTTTTTCCCAAATTTTGCTGAGCTGGGGCTAAACATGCTCTCACTTCCACTAGTGCAAAGCCTCAGTTTGCACTAGCCTAAGCAATATAAGGACACATTGAATTTTATACACATCATTTTCTGCAGCATGTCAGCATGGAACTACTGAAATACATAACACTTGCTATGTACTTAAGCATCTTGCCAGTGCAAGACTCAAAGTTGCATGTCACTAAGGTCATTGCAGACTTCTAAACAGTTTCAACCTGATAAGTTGCAAAATCAATTAATGGGTTCTGATTACTTTTTCTATTATGTGGATGTGCTTCTCTTGCAGTGTGCAAACACTTGAAATTAAATACCTTACCAATAATATTCATAACAATTCCTTTACAAACTGGTGCAGCACATTGCTTTTGTCCACATAGAAAGCACAGATGAGGAATACTTTTTTGCCAGTGACTAGTACCTTCTAACTAACTTAATTCACATCAACTATGCAAAGCTTGAGACAATCATTGAAAGAATACCGCCATCATGCTTTCTTTGTGGTTTTTTCTCTCAAAATTTAGAGCAGAACTGAGTTACTCAACAGAAAGAAAACAAAGAGAAGATGCTGACAACTGCGTGGAAAAACGGTGACAGGAGAGTACTTTAGTTTTGTTCTATGCTGCTGAGGCTGAGAGGAGAGTATTTTAGTTTTGTTTTATGCTTCTGAGCATTTTCTACAGAAGATTCTCCACCATAGAAATTCATTTTTTCCCTATTTATTATGTAAATAATCTTGGATTGATCTTCAAAATACTCCTTCAGATATTTTTTTTCCTATTGATCTTTCCTGGAGGCAACTGAAACCAAAATTGGGTCTTCTCTACAAAAACAACTCACAGAATTTTGCATGACAAAGGTGATGGCTTAGTGGAATTACAACTTTCTTCCTTGCAGACATTTATAGGTGTAAAACTATTCACAAGAACATTGATAGAAAGGAACAGGACTGGGAATGCTCAAGTCATTCCAGGGTTCAGCAGGTAAATGGACAGGAAGAGGGAATCCTGCCACATGACTTAAGTGATGAGGTACACCATAAAAATCAACTACTTTTAACAGTAGCCATCCCAGGAAGTTAAAAAGTGATTCACAGGCTGAAACACATTTTTAAAATCAATCAGGGAAGTTCAACTAATTAAAATAGTAACGTCTGCTCTTGGAAACTTCAGGCTGAAGTTACAGCAACTGATTATTCCTTTGTTCCAAATGAAGCAGGACAATTCAAAGGATGAAATGTCATTTACAGAGTCTTTTTGTAGGATCCTTGACAACTAGAAAATTTTCATAACCCCAGTGACTTCAGGGAACTCATAGACTTGTCTTGGCTTCCACAGAACCATGCAGATTCAGACCAGCTAATCACCTGATCTTACATAGTGGTTGATTCACTACCAATTTTTATTGTGCTTTTATGAATACTATATAATCACCTTGAATTACAAGTAGGCACTATTTGTTACACTGAAATAAATAGAAATAGTAAGAGCAATTTGGCACTTTTCTTTTACTACAAAGTAGTATATAATTATAAGTCATTGGGAAATTCTAAGAGAGGCAATTTGGAACAAATGTTGCTTATACTAATGTTTAATATTTAGACTGCTGGGTCAACAAAAAGAGTTACAAAAGTCATTTATGGTAGCTAATTGAAGCCTATGAAAAATGTATTTATACTCAGTGGTGCTCCCCTTTTTCATCTAATGGGCTTACTGATCTATGGATTCACTATTTGATCAGCGCATCTGGCTCCACAGGCTTCATGGTTTGCAAGCCACAACCTACTAATAAGTACCCTGCTGCCTGTTTGCTAAACAGATCAGTGCTGGCAGGCACCCAAAACTCTAGCCTTTGAAACTCGGAGCTTTTTTGACTTGCCCAACCTATTGTGTGGCAAGAAAGACAATAAACTATGAACCTCATAAATGCTGAGCAATTAAACATAAGTTAGTAATACAGTTGTGGTAACAGAGACTGCTTACCTCAATCCAACATATGCCTCATTTGTTCTTTGTGCCATTTCTGCTAAAAGCCAACCATAAGCAGTTTGCACAAATCCTAATGCTTGAGATTTCCTTGTAAACAAGATGGTGGCTGCCTACTAAGGGAACTCCATCATCCAAGTAGCAACAGGATTTTGCTTTCGCGTTCAACAACAAAATCATTCACTCAAGCTCCCACCCCTCATATCTTAGCACACTGAGAGAACTTCCATTGTAGATAGAAGTTCAACTCCGTGAGCTGAACACCTCCCTTTGCTTCTCTGGAGAAAAAGTGATTTACTTATGGCAAAGTGTTTTCAGAATCAGCAGCTTTCCTTTAAAACTGATGAGCACCAAATCAGCTTGGTTAATGACTCACTCCAGTTTGAGAACAAATCATACAAGAATCAGATTCTGGTTTCACGACTAGGCACTGCTCTAAGTACCCAGGAGTGAAATCTTCATTTCTGCATGAGTCAGTTCTGCCTTGGTCTGACCACTGTACAGCCTAATAAAAAAGTAATGCAAAAAATTATCCTCAAATGTGTCACTCTAGGATGAGAGGCTGTTTTGTTTCAGCAAAGTCCCTCTATGGAAAGCAAGGGGCATAAAGGTTAGGGCACAGGTATTTTCTTCTGGCTTATACTGGAAATCCTATTAGTCGAAAAGTTAAAATGAGTTGCTCATTTATATACATCCCTAAAGTACACACCACCTGGGGAGCTCCTGGACTGGAATAGAAGATGATTATGCCTGTGTGTGTTGGCAGAGCAGCAGTTTATCACAGAAGCTTACAGCTCCATAGAGATCATTCATTCTACTATTGTATTTCAAATGCTAACCCAGAGAGGCCCCTGCAGGGATGGGGAGGGTGGTGCATGTCCCGGATCATTCCATTTCAGTGCCTCCTTTAGAAAGGTCAAGAGTGCCATTACAGAGGAGGTTTTAGGGGTATACACATTGCTGCTAAAAACAGGACAGAAGCTATGTAACAGCACATACCTAATAACCAGTTCTAGCCAGTAGTAATCTTGGTTACATACCTGTAACATACAGCGGAAATAATACCACGCAATATCAACCCCCAGAGACCTGGGACCCTCCCTGAAACCTCTGAGTTTGGATAGTGCTGATCTAAGTTTTCTTCACAGTACTGGTATCCTTATTTTGATAGAAAGCAAAATTATCTATAATGCCTTCATGTCTCACATGAAGCAATCTATCCATAATGTTAATTGCTTGGATTTTACTCTGCCAGCAGTCCAGTCACAAGAGAAAAACAAGTAATCAATTTTCTTATTTGAAAGCCAGAAGCATATAATGTTTATTAATAGAGAGCATGGTTTACAAAGATTTTACTGTTATTGACCATAAAATGTTGTATACTATAAGCAAGGGTAAAATTTCTAACTAATTAGCCTGTGAAGATCATATTTAATGGAGTATATAAACTTAGGCTCTTTACAAATCTTTAGGGTCTTATTCATTAAGCGTATGCACATGTAGTCTTTATGCTGAAACAGGATCTTGACACAATTCAAGGTTAAATAATCCACCTTGAGATTCACAAAATAGAAGAGTTTACATGTTCCCGTTCTGTTAGCCTGTAAGAAAGGAATCAAGTGAAATCTGATGCATCTTCCTTAGCCAAAGGATTCTAAATACATCCAGGGAAAAAAAGCTGTAACACCCAGATACTTTAAAAATGTTGTCAGCAGGAAAAAAAATAGTGTTTGCAATACACACTTTTATCTCCTGGTGCCCTGATTCAGAATACAGTTTAACTCTTACAAGAAAAGCCCCTGCACATGTTTTGCCTGGGCCACTGTTGCCACTGTGCAGGCTGACAGTCTGGCTGTACTGAACACCTAACAACTGGGACTTCCTTTCGCAGTTCTCCTCTCAGCAAAACGCTCCAGCACACACAGAAACATCACTGACAGCAGTGGGACTTGTGCAGAAATTTGCAAGCATTTAGTTTAAGTAAAATCGTGGTGAAATGACTAAATCTGCCATGGGCCCATTCCATTGGCACAGAGCTTGGTCATGGGCAGCTAGGTGAGGAATGGCTGGCCTAACAACTCTGCACTCAGTGCAGTCCTTGTTCAGTCAAAACTTTGAGCAAATTCCCTTAAGCCTGAGGCCATAATGTAATTATACAAGTACTTGCCCATTTTAGTCCAAATCTTGCAACTGACTCAATGCTAGATCCAAAACAACTAGATATATCAGCAACTGATGTCCTTGAGTTTTCCTATTAACTGAGATCCTCAGGACCAGTGTGTCATCACCAGTATCAATATCTAGTTTGTATAAGCTGTGACTTCAGAACATCAGTCACAAAATGCTCAGATTTTTGGTGCTTTTGTTCACTTTGTTCTGTTTTTATTTCAAAATACCTGTAAATAGAAGGGTGTAGGTGTAATAATAACTAAGGTGTGGTAACCAATATTCTGAGAAATGTGTTACTATTGGAAGACACCAAATATGTTATTGCAGAGACCCTATAATGCTCAAATAATTCTGAATTAAGGATTTTATTTGCTTTTATATCAGAATAAAAAATAAATTCTGCTTTTAAACTTAACAACTGTATTTGTGTCATCTTTTGGAGCCTCTCCCGTTTATATTGAAATCCTTAGATTAAATGTGTTCCCACTTCTTTAGGCTGATGCTGCCCTCTTCTGAATATAGCAGATCATGACATTCACTACCCAGAAACTTCAGGACACTCAGCAAGCAGACAGTTATACAGCAATCTCCAAATAAGAAAAAAAAATCCCAAAACATTTACTTTTAATCTCACATAACTCAAATTTAATCAGCATTTATTAGAAAGGACTAGGCTAAGAAACTATTTTTATTCCAATTTGCAGTTGGAATGTCAATCTTTGAAACATCCAGAATCTGAGTTTCTCATTCACCCAGTGCAAGAATTTAATCTGAAGCAGACTTGTATGGATGTGAATCATAACTTGAGAGTGCCTCACTCAAATTTGTAGAGGATTCTTTCCTGACCCCAAATTGACACTATTCCTTCCTCAGTGGTCCTTTGACCACTCAAAGCAGACCATTGCATTTTTAGAAGTAATTGTCAATGTCTATCATTCTTCCCTACAAAGGTTCTATGAAGGTTTTATTTCTGTGTTCACACCCTCCAAGGTTTGCTTTGAGTTTCATGTGCAAACAAGCTGATAATATGCCCAAATCACCAAGGCTCTTTCTTATGTGATGAGACTGGCAGCTGGACTGACAGCCTTACAGAGTTAGACTTAAAGACAGTTAGAATTTATCCATGAGATTTTACCAAGAGGTTTTACAACAAGTATGGTACAATTATGTCCATCTCAACTAAACCACACTTATGCCCTGGGCTGTATAGTCATGGGAGCTATTCATATAGCACACAAATGTTTTCATTTTGGTGGGCTTGGCCTCACCAATCCCACATAATCCCAATGCTTTCTGATGTCTTTGGAGCAGTTTCTTCACAGCAAGGACTTGGAGGAACAGGCCTCTAGACTGCCAGCTATTGAATATTGTATTATTAGGGCAGTAAAACCACTAAGTGCAGTTCATGAGACCGAATGCCTGCCCAGACCAGTAAGAAGTTGTACCTGTGGCAATACAAGTTATTTCAAAATTTGTTCCTTTTAATCAAAGAAAAATGACAGTTTAAAGCTATGAAAAATATTCAAATAAACTCCAAATGATGATCATCTGCAAATAAGCTATTTTTCTGACATGATACTAATGCCTTTTAATACACAGCCCAGATAATCTTAGAAATTGTGTATCATCTGCAACACTGAATCTTGAGGTTATTTGTAACAAAGAGTGTTTAGACCAATATAGAGGTGCAAACCTTAACACAGTCTTCCAAAGGGCACTTCTGTGTGTGCATCTGAAATGGAGCCTGAAGAGTTAGGGAAAGAAAATGCTCCAAAGGTAATTTCTCTGAAAAAGGGGTATAACAGCAGAGCCAGCAGAACAGTCTAGCGACACATCTGGTGCTGAATTCCCTGGCACTGTCTGGCACTGCCATGCAAAACTGAAGTGGATGAAAGGAGTCATTTGAAGAAATGGATCATTAAAGATGAAACTTAACTTATTGTGTTCACTGAGAAGGAAATAGCTAGCTCCCAACACTATAGGAAATACAATGCCATTCCTCAGGATGTTAATTCCTTTTTCCTCCCCCCCACCTGGAAAACTAAAGCCAAGATTTTCAAGCTTAGACTTGGTAAGTTGGTAACCAGGGACCTTTCTTGTGCATTTTCAAGATTAATTTAGTTTATCTGGAGAACTAGAGTCTTCCCACAAGGAAAAATTAAATTCTTGTGCAGCTCCAGGGGTAAAGATAAAAAGGAAATGGTCTTGCTAAAAATGCTCTTATTTTACTAGTGCTAAGCTATTATCATGTTAAACGTGTTATTATCCCCTGCTTGCCCCACATCATAAAATTGGTTCTCGAGCAACACAGTCAAGTATGTCAGCACTTTCTGCTGTTCTGCATTAATTTAAAAATAAAACTTTACTTATAATTTTGTTTACTATTTTTCCTAATTAAATATTATTTCAGGATGAGGCATTATCTGCTTCCTTCAGGATATAAATTCATCATGACATATATAGTGATAACTTATACAAATTCTTGAAGTCCACTCCAATGCTAACAGGCACTAAAATCAAACAGTGCAAACTTGCTTTTTGGGATTAAAAAAAAGAGAATAAAAAAAGAGTAATTACAGTTCTTTGATGCTAACAACAGGATTGTCTGCATTCAAATAGTTAACCATCTCCAGCCAGAAATTTGTTGAAATAATGCAGGAGGGAATTGCTTACAAAAAGAAATGGAGCAGAGATCTGAAATTGTTCAGCTATTGTTCTGATATGAGAAATAAATGAAGGTAAGAGTGGTTTCTCTACTTCTTTACCCATGGAGTTAAATGTGGGACCACACAGACTGCCATAATAAAAGCCACCTGATACCTAGCCTGAGGCACTGATTATTAATATATTAAAGCTCCTAGCCCAAGCAGTAACTTTGTAATAAAGACAGTACATCACTGGAAGTCAAAAGGGCTGACCATTAGGCAGAGTATGTGGATGTGCCTGAAAATTTGCACATGTGTTCTGGCATGGCCTGTCTTAACAAAGATGCCAGACTTGGGTCAGAGCCCACTTATTTCCTTTATAATACCTCATATGTAAGTCTCAATAGGACTGAAAGATCACTGTTAATATTCAAGACTCTGATTTGCAAGCCACCTACAGTGTTTGATGCCCAGTTTCTATTCATCTCATCATCAATAGGATTTGAATTCAAAAATACTTTAAGTAGCACTGGAAATCTCAGCCCAAATCTCTGGGCTCATTTTGGGCCCATTTGAAGTCTGCATTGTCTCCAAAGAGACCTTGATTGGGATTTATAATAATCCTACTACATGGGTCAAATTACATTGGCAATATCTCAGCCAATTCCCTATAGTTCCTCAAGTTCATCAAATCAGGTCTTTAAGCTGACGGTGAATTATTTAACCACCACACTAGAGCCAGCATATCACAGGGGCTTCAATAGCTTCTATCTGTGTTCTGAATATGCCCAGAGCAGCTGTTTAAGTGTGAATAATGATTTCCATAGAGACCTTCTTTGCCTTCCTGTACTAAGCAAAAGCTGGAAGAACGCAAACTAACTGGGTGTTCCCTGATTTGCACATCTCAGCCTTAAGAGTGATAACAATCACTATTGGAAGAATTGCTTCACCAGGGAATGCCTTGATCCTACAAGTGCCTGTGAGGAGCCACACTGACCACCTGAAAAGCAGTTCAGGTCGAAGGAACCACTTTGGCACACTACAACGAACAGGATTTTCCATGAAAAGAGCAATGTCAGTCAACATTTTCAAAATATGTTTTTGCCCATCATATTTCAGTATCATAAAAATTACTTGATGTAGAAGTGCTATTTTTTCATATATTACATGAAAACAGGATAAATTTGGTTCAAAAATGTTCATTCACTGCTAACAGAACTCAAAAACTGAAAAGAAGTTTTGAATAAATTTGAAATATACTTTAAAAGCCTACTGTAGTTAAGGGATAATATATAAAATTAACAAACTTTAAAGTAATAAAACTACAAAATGAAAACAGTGCAAAATTTTAACAAACATATTTTAGAAGTTGTGAAGTCAACTTTGAAATACTTCAAAAACAGGCACATGTTAAAAACTTTGATTCATTTTTGCAATATGCTCTGTTGAAGGGAGAGATTGAGGAAAATATTAGGTAACCATGAGCAGCTTTAGAATTCACTGGTTTGGATTAATGGTCTGTTTGGCAAAAACTCCCCAATGTAAACAACGTAACGTCTTCGACCTATTGATTCCAGAGAATGTTGCCAGCAAAACTAGTTCATGGGAACTACATGAATATTGTTCCATTTTGCATGTGCTGCAGGCAGACATTAAGCAAGGTGATCAAAGGTACACACACTGCATGAAAGGTGAAGCCTTGGCTCTACAGAGATGACGAGCCAGTTTCATCAATGACTGTAATGAAGGAAAGATTTCCTCAGATTTATATATCAATCTCATGATCGTCTCTGGTCCTACTGCCATACAGACCTAGATTCAAAAAATGAGCAGTGCAAAGTACATGCTTTGTCCTCACCACCCTGCTCATGTGAAAATAACTTTTTATAAAGTCATTTTAGAGAGTCATAAAAGGAAGCATCCTGAGGCTCCCAAAGCTATTCCCCACTCCACCAGTATCTGTCAGTCCTTCTCCCTACCTCCTTGTTTTCCTGAAAGCGGCAGTAGGAGTCAGAGGGAATTTACCACTTCCTTTCATGGAAACAAAGTTCTATCTCCAGTCCCCTCATTGCCTGTCAAGTTTTGAAAGAAGTGTTGCTAGAGGCAGGAATACTTTAAAAAAGCCCAGCAGATTCCTAAAGTCAGCTTTAAAAGTGTCCTTTAAGAGCTTCCCTGAGGTGTTTATGGCTTATATTGCTCAATTAGCTATTTTATATTGCAGTAGTTTCTTCAAAAGCAATCTTTGACTAATTGTAAATTCTTAGAAACAAGCTTCACATTTTAGAAGTCCTATTTTTACAGCTGCAATAAAGTCCTCTAGGGCACGTATTAGAGGCCATAATGGCACATGGCTGGACTTCAACATCACCCCATCATCATGATGGGTGTCTCCAACTAATTAGCTGTACCTAGTAACAAGCTGATGTTAGCGCCGGGTGTCACAAAATGGATTCTAATAGAAATGAGGCCAAGCTGAATGCATCTGGGGAAGTTCAGTTCTTAGTGCTGAGTCCCTCACCAACACGAGAAGGTTTTATAAAATCTCAGTGTGCCCAGATCCCATGGTTTTGTGGTTTTGTCACTGAACTTCAGGTAACAAACTATTTGAATGACTAGCCCAAAGTACATTTCATTCTCCATTTACACTGGACAGGTAAGCATGAACGCCATAAAACTGGAGGCAGCTGAAGTTCTGAATCTTTAAAG
This sequence comes from Daphoenositta chrysoptera, assembly GCA_013397915.1. Classification (NCBI taxonomy): domain Eukaryota; kingdom Metazoa; phylum Chordata; class Aves; order Passeriformes; genus Daphoenositta; species Daphoenositta chrysoptera. Next base: position 67,601 of record VZRO01008047.1, on the reverse strand, counting down.
GCAGTCAGCTCCAGCACTTAGCTCTTGGGACAAATGCTTCCAGGTTGAGTTCAATTTTGAAAGATTTCTGTTGATTTTTTTATATGCTGTTTCTACTTGACTATAATAGGATATTACTATAATAGAACTAAATTTTTATAATGTCTTAATTAGAAAGTAACATTCTCCCCATAGTCACTCATGTTACAACAATAGGTAAATATAATATATATTGCAGAAGACTTATGTTCATCTGAAACAGTCTAATTTAGTTTGCATAAAGAAAACTTTTCCACCTTCCTTTTTTCTGCTCACATAAACACTACAGTAATGCTCACAGTGAGTAAGTGAAAGATTTGCCTTGACTGAAATTATTTCTTAATACCTCCATATTGCACTCTTTGTAGTATCAATAGATCATTTCTACTTATGCCTGTTGGTTTCTATTTTGATATGCATGTTTTGTATTACCCAGACTATACTTTGTAGGCTCTCCTCACTGAGCTTACACAAATGAGAAGTCAGCAAAATTCAGCCTGAGCTTCATGGCAGAACCGAGGCTCCCATTCGGTACAGCAGGCAAACACATCCTGAACTTAAAAGCTGAGGGCATTCACACTGAGACACAGTTCAACTATTCCCATAGTTTCCCCTTGCTTTGTGTATTGGTAAAGTCAGATTTGTGCTACACATCTGCTTATCAACTGACACTGCATAAACACCTGAGCTCTCTGAGTGAAATCTGCTATCAGAGTGAAATAAAATATTTATCTAATTAAATTATAAACATTCAGGATACAACTCTAGCTATAAGGGGTTTATTAAAATTAATAAACCCAGATAAGACCAAAAGTAATTTGATTAATAGTACTGGGGCACAGTAAAGTATTTACATGATGAAATATTAATAGACTTCTAAAGAAAAAAGAAAATGTGGAAATGAGGCAAGCCATGAACATGAGGTAATGATCTGTATTTTCTAAAGTCTAAGATTCAGGGTAGCTCCAACAACCAGTGTATGAAAAGTCAGAGCACTGCAACTGAGAGATGAACACAAAACCTGAAGCATCCAGAGCTTTATGCTAGCCTAGCCTAGTTCCCTTCATAAAATCCCTCTTTTCATGAAGTATGTGACTGACATTAAGAAAAATTGTGGATCACTCACCAATAACATACAAACTTCTCAGAATCCAGACTTTTAAAAAAGTTTAGTGCTGAAGAGGCTAGTTAGGAATTTCATAGTTAAGTATATACATTTATGCTAGCCTCCCCCCTAATGTACTATGATGCTCTTTTCTGTAGCAGAGAAGACTAATTCCCATCAGACCATGCACTGTGGTCTGGAAGAAGACAGAATAAATAATCAAGATTCCTGCTGCTCCTGGGAACTCCCAGGCGAAGTGCTAGTTGCTGAACGACATGGACAGAGCAGCACAATCACCAGAGACACACCCCAAGAAAACAAAGTAAGGTCCTGCTTCTCAGCTCATTTTAACTTGCATAGATATAATACAGAAGAAAAAGCTGACACTGATTTTTGCCAGCTGAAAATCTGCCCCGAACCTTAAAGCAGCCTGGGAACATGGCTGAATATCAGATGCCTTCAATTGAAGTTACCTACCATTGTCCAGCTAAGCTCTTTATTAGAAAGCTCTATTCCTTGTGTAACTGAATCAGCTTTATAAAACTGATATATACAGTGGTTGTCCAAAGCATAGGCTTTGTGTTTGGAGAGATCTAAATATATTAGCCAACTTAATATCAATGGTCAAAAAGCATGGACTCTCCCTGAAGGTAAAGAACACCTTCTTAATGAAAAAAAACTTGCAATAATCTTAGATCCATCTTCAATTTAGACCTTGTATTTTCCCCTGTTGTCAGAGTTTCAATTGCCTTTGCTATGAGCTCTGGGTTTCAATTTACAGAGCATTAGCCCCAGGCTCCTCATCAGCATCTTCAGGTCTACTGGGACATGCATTCCAAAATGCTGAGCCGTTGGAAGAACAAATCAAAGTTAACAAATCCTGAGTGACAAACAAAGCAGACCAGTTGCTGAAGGAAATGGGGGGGTTTCCTCAAAATTTAAGAGTGCCACATACATCCAAAACCATAGAGGCCAAAAGAGTCTGAAGAACTTGACAGGAACTGTCCCTAAGAGAGAATGTCTATCCGTTAATTCAGATAAGCAGCCTACAAGCCAGGGAAGACTAAAAAAACAGAGCAACAAAAGCATCCAGATGGAGGCATTAAAATCACAGGTATGCAGAGATTCTATGCACTTTTGTAGCTCTTATTAAAACGTGTCGCACAAAGTGCACATAATACACATTACAATAGTAAACAAGTAAACAAGAATCACGGGGGGGCCACGGCAAACAAAGGTGATTAGATCTCAGCTGGCTTCTCTCTGCAAGCAGCCTTCTTAAAACAAAGCTGAATGTCCATATATAAAGCTTTACTTTTCCTGTTTGATGTTTCACTCCTTGTTAACCTGTTTTGCAGTGCAGCATCCCAGTCCAAGCCCTCGAAGAATTTGCAGTGTGCTCCTTCCTGGCACTGACTGCACATGGCAGCTGTGAAGCTTGTAGTCAGTGAATTTTGCAGCTGGTCTGGTAGCAGTTGGCAAAAACCTAGTGTCCAGATGGACATTAAATTTGCATTATTTATAATGCTTCAAAAGTGAATAAACCTATATGAAAGTGGCTTATAGGGTCGTTTACTTAGGGGCTTATTTCTGACGGTTCTGAATCCACGTTCACCTGAGCAATGCTTAGATGATGAAAGGTTTACTGGCCCTTGAGAAAAAGTTCCATAGCTCTTGATCGCTCATGACCCTTACATAACACACACGTGGAAGAACAGGCAAGTCCTGTACTTTTCAGAGATTATGACCTACCAGTTAATAGACACACTTACTATTATAGTGCTTGTGTTCAACTGCGTATATTGTACAAGGATCTGGCCTGCTGAAGTTTTCCTACTTGCAATGTGAAAGAATTGAGAAGAAGCAGGCTACAATTTGCAGTTTTCAAATTAAAAAGTACACAGTTACTAGAAGGGCAAGCCACTAGGAGAGGCATCCTGATTTTGGCTGGAAGAGAGTTAACTTTCTTTTTAGCTGGCACAGTGGTGTGTTTTGAACTCAGTGTGACAATAACATTGATAACCCACTGATGTTTTGGTTGTTGCTAGGTAGTGCTTACCCAAATGAAGGACATTTCAGTTCTCCATGCTCTGCCTGTGCGGAGCTGCACAAGACACTGGGAGGAAGCATGGTTGGGACAGCTGACCCTAACTGTCCAGAACGATATTCCATACTACAGAACATCATGCCTGGTATAGAAACTGTGGGGGTTGGCCAAGAGGGTCTGATGGCTCAGGGATGGGCTGGGCATCAGTCAGCAGGTGGTGAGCAACTGTGTTGGGCATCACTTGTTTCTTTTGGGTTTTATTCTTCTCTGTCTCCTTTTCATTGCAATTATTATTATCATTAGAATAGTTAAGTTTTGTTTTGCTTCAGGTATTAAACTGTACTTCTCTCAACCCACAAGTTGCACATCTTTCCTGATTCTGCTCCCCGTGGTGGGTGGGGTGTAAAGGAGTGGGTGGCCAAGTGCCTGCATAGTACTAAGTTGCCAGCTGGGGTTAAACCACCAGGCCTGATGGACTGTGTGACAGGAAGAGCTGTGTCATACCAGACAACACAAATAGGTTTCCTGTAGTGTTCCCATCTCCCAGCCAACTTTGAAAATTCCCCTTTATCACATAGATGGTAAGACCCACAGCATCTATCGCTCTTCAGAATTCATAGAAAACAGTCATTCTTTATATTGAAAGTCCTTTAGCTTTGCAAAACTGGGACAAATTACTGTAATGAAAAATGATGAGGCATGGCCATTTTTTCAACAACTGGAACAGAGAAATAATATCTTTGGCTTTGAAACTGATAGCCTTTAAAAAGAAGATAATATTCATTTCTATCTTCATTTCTCAGCATTTGGGGACTGTCTATACAATCCATTTTGCTAATATAGGCTTTCAAAAATCTGAACTAAAAGTCTCTGGAAACAGGTCACTGGAAGATCACTTTTTTTGCTATAGAATGACAAATCAAGATTTCTTTAGGCCCAAGCAGTAGAACAACCAAGAACATTATCCCTTTCTGAAGCTACTGTCAGATCAGGCCATTGATACTCTTTCAGTCCCTTCTCAACACCAGCTGTGAGTACATCATCGTTTGTACCATTTTTATTCTCTCCTCACTCTGCTCAGGAGATAAAGCATACTAACAAGACTTTCAAGCTTGTGAACCAACCAGGTAGAGTACACTGCCACAAAACTCCCTAGTATTTTGACAGCATAAGCAGACTGTACAGCTCATGGTATTTTAGCACTCCAAGGTCACTTGCCTTATGAATTACTCATTCCTAGATTCCACATCATTATACGCCTGATTCTGTTCAATGAAAAGAGCACAAGCTTCACTGAGAGAAAAATTATTAAATCAGCTATGACAGCTTTGCTACAGATTTATATCTAGGATAAATAGAGTGCCAGTCACAAGTCCAATAGGATATATTTGAACAACACATCTCAAGTAGTGGCTGTTCCATGGAGATGACAGCTCCAGTCTAACAATAAGGCACTTCAGAGGCACATGGTGCTGAAGGCACTGCTGTCTGTAGTGTATCACCACTGATTCTACAGCCTGCAGCAACTATTTCTATCTTCACATTACTGAACTGTGCAGTAACAGAAAAAACCTTAAAAATGCTTAACAGTTATGTCATTGTGCATTGAAGAATGCAACACTGGCTTGATGTTAAGCTTCTATTTGGAAAACTAATGCTATTAATACAAAACATGCACTGAAAAGCACAGTTACAGTAGCACAAAGGAAGGACCAAGGAGGTTTTAAGGAGCCATTAAAACCAGACATCGCAAATTAAGAATTTGCACGAGGTTTCTAACCCTTCCAAGATCGTAAAGTGCATGACCCCAAGCCTCCTGCAAACAGGTCTTACTTCTTCAAGCTACGTGGCTTTGGATCACACCTCTCATATGGCAGACTCCAGCAGGCTTTCCCTTAAAACAAAGCTTTGGTTTCAAATACAGAAGGGCATTGCAGTCTAACATGAGTCAAGTCAAATCCCTCAAAAAAAATCAGATCTCCCTTTCCACTGTCACACCATCCCTGAGAAATTCCTGCAAAAATACATTGCCATTGTGGGTGACGTGCACGAGTGCTGAAGTTAAGATTGCTGCTCTCATGCTATGAAACAGTAATATTTCTTTACAAAATGAAAATTGTATGGCACCTTATTCAGCAAGAGCAATTGAAAAATTGATCCAAAACTGGAATTGTGGACAAAGGTATAGGAAGAGTAAAACCTGAAAAATGAGGAAAAGAAAGAGCCCTAGAGACAAGTGCAGTCTCAATAACAGCTCCATGATTCTGAAGAAAAAAAAAAATTGCTGAGGTGGTAGCTGAAAGATGGTTTGTTTAGCTCGAGGAAGCTAGTTCCTGTTGTTCGCCTACTCTTTTGTTCTGAAAAGCAGGACTTGCACTTACCTCTGAAAGGATATTATAGCAATAGGCTTTTGGGTTTTTTTTTTTGCATTTTCCAAACTATTTTTTGTCTCTATCCTATTAATAGAAGAGTTATTTGGAAATGATTCAGCGTTCATTGTCACTTCCAACGCACTGACTATTATGGTCTCTCTACAGTGCAGAGATAAACTGTATCATTTGAATACAAATAAAATAATGTAAATTTCTGAGTAGTTCTGAATGCTCCTTAGTAATTCAAAAGTTCGTACATAACATTATTATATGAGACATTTCTTGGAGTTTGCATCTTTGCGCAAGAGTTATTTTGTGAGCAACAACCCAAGTATTTGGCATGACATCAAACTGAAGACAAGGTCTTCAGCCAGTATAGCACGTCTCAGCTCCATCAGCTTTGTGCTACAGTATCAGCTGCCCTTTGACAGTCTGTATAAATAGAGGAGTACATGACTTCTCATTTGGATTAAGAAAATTATACTGGATGACTGCAGAGACATTGTCTTATATTTCAAAATTAAACTGTAAGCAGAGTTTACACATAAGAAGGCTCTTACTGTAAATACATCAACTGTCACTCTCTTTACACGTGTTTTACATTTGGCACAGCAACAATAAAAAAGTGTTTACAAAATGGATTGGAGCCAACAGATGGCTCCTCCAAGCCATCAATATCATAATCGTACTCAGTTCCCACTCCGGCCCAGAAAAAGTCTGGGAAAACAGATTGGGATGATGCCTAAATACACACACATGATGATTTTTATCTGGTTTTGTATGTATGTGCATATATAGGCATGCATGTAAAACTATGTATAAACATGTCCACATGTGCAATATACAGTGCTCAGGTATCTGGGCTCTTCAGCAGCCTGTGACCCTCCCAAAACCAAACTTTATGCAAAGAACTTTCCTCTGTTCAGTAGAGGTATTTCATTAAAAGACAATGCCATTTTGGAAAGATGTAACTACATATTCTGGTTTCTGCTAACAGAGTATTCCACTTTTACAAACCAGTTTTTTTTGTTCCGTATCTTGGCTGAAGGCCTGCCAGGGCAGGGACTGCAACACCAGCTATGCTAAGGCCAAACAGTGGGAAGCTGTTAAGCCATTCTCTGGAAAAGGCCAGGAATAGGCACTTCTGAGATGCATGGCAGAAGTAGAGGCCACGTGATGCAAGCACTGTTTTGAGCTGGTGACTGCCGCTTCCCACATTTCAGAAAAGAATTTCTCTCTGGCATTGCCATGGGGAAATTTCTTCATTCTGACAGACAAGAGCAGCTTTTATTCTTAAAAAAAATTCAGTAGTTGAATTGCCCCATTTTTTGTGCTGATCATCACCATAAATGCTAGAAAAGAAGCATGTGCCTTATTTGTAAAGCAAGTATTGTCAGACATGGCTTGTTGAGATGACTACTTGCAAGCTTCCAGCTGGAGTCCATTTCTCTCCTAAATGCCATCAATAAAAACAGGACCCATCCTATACATGTGATTCTTGCTAGAGTAATGTGCATATGGTTCTCTTGAAATTGTTCCTTGTTTATTTTTATATCACTGATATTTACAACACTACACATCTGTACCATAAGTCTCAAGAAAAACACTGAGTATGCACTGCAGGTAACTTTTACAGATAAAATTCACATTAACTCCAAAAAGCCCAACAACATACAGTTTGAGAAATAGTCAAGTGCGAAGGGTTTCCATTTCCGGCCTTACAAAAGGTTTCCATTTTTAACCTTACAAAGGTCAACCACACCACACCAACAGACTTTTGCTCCTTTAGCTTGGTCTCCAAGAATCCCAGCTGGACCTGAAAGCCTTCAGAGAAGGCCCTCCAAAAGCCAAAACACAGTGCCTTTCCTACCTGTTTTCTCAGGCAGGGGGAGGGCATATGATACTCTCTTGCTTAGAATTTGAGGTTTGTACCCTTCCTCCTAAAGACATCATCCAAGAAAAACACAGCTATATTTAAGCACATTTAGGGCAAGGAACACAAGAAATCAAGAATTTCTGAATCTATTCTCTAGCAAGCCAGAAAAATTAGAATAAAATATGAAATACTGGCTTGGTATTTTAAATCATAAACAGAATTAAGACTTTAGAAAGGAGCACCATAGACCTCAGATTCAATTGCTATGGCAACTTGCACTGAAGTTTTACAGAGTGGTTCTAGCAGTTCTCTAATCTAACAAAAATGTGCTGAACAATAAAATTTAAAGAGAAATTGTCATTTCAATATATTGTATCAACTTATTTAAGAGCAGTATAATATGTAATGTGAATTTGATATTACATCCACATCATATTGAAGCACTTGAAGCAATTCATTTAGGGACACAGCACTTGGTAGAGGACCTTTTAGGTTACAGGTCCAATCTATGGCTGATTTAATCTTATCCTACTCGAATTCATCAAGTCCTCAATTAAAATCAGCAGGGTTTCCTTACTCCCACTACTCTACCAATGTCATTCTGCAGCCTCACTCTAAGGGCAGTTTGTAGCCTTCTACAAAATACCTGACAGAACTTACTTGTCTCCATACTGTCCTTTTGCTCTTTACCAACATTATCTTTCAGATGAAATAACTTTTCTTCTTTGGTGTTTATTCCATTGCTAGCTTTTCCATATAGAAAGCTATCACACTCTCTCTTCATTTTTACTTTGTTATGTTAAATAAGCCATTAATAACTTGCAAGAAAATAAATACACACATACATAAAAATAAATATACACTACATATACGCACAAAAATATGTAACAAATGTAAGTGTATATTCACACACATGTACATAATTATGAAGGAATGGGATTGGGTCAGATCAGATTATATAATTAAAGAAAAATAGGAATTTTCAAACACAAAAATAGCACTTTTATAGACTATTTTCATTGCTTGGGTTGAGATGAAAGTCAATCAATTGGAATGAAATGGCCCATAGCCATAAAATGAGATGCTTACATGTATAACTGTCATAGGAACAATTCAAACCTGTTTGGGACAGGCAATTATGTCGAGTAGTAGCTAGAACTCAAAGTACTTCAGGAAAAGGTGATTGCAGTTAAAGTTTAAGACCTATAAATCCTGTTTAGAAAACTGTGGATCTCTTCTTTGTACCCCTCCCCATTGCAATGGAACAGTAATTCTCAGTCTCAGAACAGCCTCAAATTTTGAGACGCTCGTTGTTCAGTACTGTGTAACAGAATTCCAAGATTTAATTTTAAGTTTACTCTTATACATTTTAAGGGCATTACTTAGCACCAAGTGGATGCCTCTCAATGTGAGAAATGGGAAACGAGATTGTACCTTCTCAATCTGTGATAGTTATTTCTTTTCAGACTATCACATACTTTTTTATTTATCCACATTTGAAACTAAAGACAGTATTTTCAATATTTTCCATTCTCCTCTCCGGTGAAAAACTTGGTGGTTTTTAACTATTTTGTCTCCAAACCCACTAGTTTTCTCTTGCAAAAAAGTAAACAGAGCACAGCAATTCAAATAAATGCAAATCTTAGTTTTCTATAATGGCATTTTAACCTTGACATACTAGTCTTTTCTGTGCAATATAACATATTCTTTTTTCTTTGGGATACAGCTCAACAATGAGCAAGGTTTCAGCTCACTTTTCAAATTTACTCTAGGTTGCAACTGGACTGACTTGCAAGAATGTTTCAGACATTTCAAAGATGCGTTTTACTGCATTTTTACCCATAAAAAGTACAATTAGCAGTTGATATTGGCATGAAAGTAGTCAATATTCTCCAACCAATCACAGTGAAAACAAACAGCAGAGCTATTCCCTTAACTAACAGGTATTCAATTCAGTGAACTCCACTGAACTAGACAGTTTTGTCATTTGATTGGTGTTACACCAGTTTAAATTACTTAGAAGGATATTGGAAAAATATGGCAAACGAAAACACAATGCACAAGGTTTGCAGTATACCATGTATGTTTGTTTTCATCCCACCTTCAGCAAATACAAAGAAAAACAGAACTTCTGTTTGCTTTTATGCTTTGCAGAATTCAAGAAAAATTTAATTTTGCTAGTGAGGAATAATTAGACAATTAAGGTGACAGAGCGTAACACATGCCTACAGTGGGCTCTGACCTGCCATATCAAAATGAAGTAGTTGCAGCATCAAACTGAATTGTCAGTTATTGTACCCATTTACTGAAAACTCATTTTGAGGTGATTTATCTAATATGTGTCTCCTCAAGAGCAGCATGAATACTGTTTTATCATCATACTATCTTCTTAGGGGGTTGTTGATTACACAAATGACTCAAAAATTGGCCATATCACTATTTTCACAAGATGAAAGCAACTCCTCATTCATGCTACAAGCTCTAATTTCTCCAGTTCCTCTTATACCAGGATCAGCCAGTTCACTCTTTCTAAAGATAGTAAATCAGTTCAGAGAGAACTACGTGCATAAACAGTTGGTTAGAAATAGAGCAAGGGAGAGAGAAATGATTGGAATGATCAGATGGTTGGAATGAGAGTATAATTACCTCCGAGCAGCAGCATTGCTTCTTGTCAACTTAAGCAGTTTGTGGAATTACAAAGTTACTTTGCAAGCTGAAGATGTTTTTAGTACTTTGAGAAGCCACAAAAGCCTTGTTCAAACAAATGTAACAGATTAACAGCATGGCCATATACTTTGGAAGAATGAATGTCCTTCTAGCAGCAATTGTTTGTAATTAGAAAACCTGTCTATCTGATAATTGTTATCCAGTTATCTGATCTTGGACACAATTATACAAAGCCAATGTCCAGGTTTCAGCACACAACTGGGGATTCCAGTTCATATACTTAGACTGATTAACTGGCTTGAATCCCATCAGCCCCACTGCCAAGGTTACCTTAGTGAAGCCTGTTTCATCATGAGCGGTTCACTGTGTTCCATCCAATAACTCAAATTATATCAGCATCTTCTTAGTCAGAAATCAAACATTAAAAATTGAAAAGCTCTCAGGTCTACAATTTAAATGGCCACCTTATTTAAAGTGTCATGGGCTTTGAACCCTCAATGACTGCAAAATGTGCATGATCTGAAAAATAACACTAATGCAAACCTAATGTTGCCCTTGCACAGTTCCTTGAGGAATTCAATGTGAAATAGCCCAAGAATAAAGAAACCTACATTTAAATTCCATTAAAAATTAAGCATCATAACAGAACCAACAGCAAAACAGCATTAACTAAAGGCAGCATTTCTGAGCATATGATGAAATAATACTTTTCACTGAAGGAGGTATGCTTGAATATTTGTATGCATACCCATATGCTTGGTATTTATACATACACATAAACCCAAAAGTTCTACCTCACATTTCATTATATTACAAATTTCAAAGCATGCAGCCTTGCTCACAGGGAAGTGTTGAGAAGCTGCATCATGCTTTATTACTGGTAGTCATTAACTTATATCCTGTAACTGCCTTACTAACAGCATCCTTAGGGAAGTGATAAGGCTTGTGTTAGTCATGTAGTTTAACAAATAGATGATTAAAATAATATAGCTTATTTCCCTGTGTGAACAGCAGCTAAAATTAAATAAAAATAGAATACAGTAATTTAAAAAATCAGAAAAAAGCACAGAATTTTACAAACATTAAGTTTTTAAATGTCACAAGAGATGCTGGAACAGTTATTCTGCATTTAGAGAATTTGTTCCAACTGTGTGAAAGAACTGATTCACTAGTACACTCTAAATACCTGAGGGTGAACTGAAGGCTGCATTTAAAAGTAGTTTAGAAATAGTTATGAGAATTAAAGTATCATGGTAGTTGCCACTAAAAAATAACACCTCCAAACTCAGCATACAGTATCCTAGACACCACCCCTGTTGCCTGTTTCAATTCAGAAAAACTCTCTCAATGCTTTTCAGCTGCTACTGTGTGGTAACATTAAGAAAATTAACGGAAGAGATTTAATGTGACCACTTTATTGCACAACATTGAAGTTGTTAGAAGCAAATTTTATATTTGCATCTAATACACACAAATTGCACAAAGCCATAAAGTTTACTTTTTATTTCAGCAAAAAGAGACTTACCCCTCAAACATAGAGCACAAAACCATTTTAAACTGATATTGAGAAAAGAGATAGGAAAGCTTTTTTTTTTTGTCTTTCAAGCAGAGGGCTTAACACCTTTGAATCCCTCTGGAACTCCTTGTGGATTTTAAATTTAGTGTTTTACTTTGAGACAAAGAGCCTAGATTTGTTGGGAAACAGGTAGGACTCGGTCCACTGCGCCCAATGTAAGCAGGAGAGACGCTTTCCCTAAAAGCAGAACTCCGATCTCCACATGCTGCAGCCTTCCACCTTTTGCCAGCAGGTGGCAAGGAGACAGGCAGGGAAAGGCAGGATTGCTAAGCCCGTGCGACTCACACAGGAGGAGCCAGCTGCCGCCTCCTGATGTAATGACAGGAGAGGCAGATCCGTAAATGCTGAGACCCCAGAATAATGACATTTTCTAGACTTACTAAATGCTGAGAAGCTGAAAGTAATTACAGTTGCACATAGCTCTACAACTATTTTATAAAATGACTGACAAAGCAAGGGTTTCGTACTGCAATCTGCACTGCAATTGAAGTAGCATGCTACTCATCTTCCCACACATCTAGTTAAGTGCTCAGCGCTACTCAGCTCCAGGAAACACAACGAATGAGCAAAATGAGAAGGAGACAACCCTAAATTTTAGGATCTTAATGAAGTCTAACATATGCAAAAATAACCCAAAGTCTGTCCCAATATTCATTTGCAAAGATATAAATGAGTAGGAATTGAAGTCAATTCAATTACAGAAGTGGAACAAGAACAGGTAAATAAAAACACAGGTGACAAAACAGAAGCCAAAATTTGAGATAAAGGAAAAAATTACCAATTAATCTTTGTTGAACTTATCTAAATGCTTATTCCAAGAATGTCGAATTTGTTATGAAACCCATGCCCATGGGCTCCTATGTTAAGAATGACATTATGTCACAGCTTGCCGTGGCCGGGCTGGCTATGACATTTCAATGGCAAAGAGACAGGAAGGATCCTTGTGTCAGAATTCCACAGAGCAGTTTATCAGATCACCTATTCTTCCACTTTCCAGAACCACAGGGTATTGTACCAAAAGACTGACTCAAAGACCCCTGCTACCAGCAATGTTCTGTAAGATACAGCTAACCTAGGTTACAAAACCAAAAAAAGCCTTCACAAAAAGTAAATTCTGTTGGGCTTCAGATGCTTTTGTCAGATCTTACCTGTAAATAGAATGGAAGAACAAAGAGGGTGAATTAATGTACCTCCCTCCAAAGATATGCTAAAGGGTTACTGGCAGTATCTTATTCTTTACTGAATAAATCAGGCAGCATAGTAAGAAACAACACTGAGTAGTGACCCAGGCCTGATCTCACTGCACAAACCTGTAAAGCAAAAATCTGTCAAGTTGCACTACTGTAACATTGGAATTGGCTCTACGATGACATTATCCTTAACAATGTGGAATGCGTGGATGAGATTTAAATATCTACAAAAGAAAAGAAAGATTCAGCAGAGAAAGTCTGAAGGACCTTTAAACTGAATAACAATAAAAGGAATGCCTGTACACAAGATTTATCATAACCAAGCCTCTTACTACAATTCATCGTTAAAATAAGATGTTTAAGCTGGGCATATATTCTTCTTCCACTTCTTCTTCTTTAGAAAAACTTTTCATTTATGCAGTTCAGGCTAGATGTACTGCCCTCATAGGGTATAGTATTCAAAGTAACCAGCATATAGAACAGAAACATGACTGGAATTCCTCTTGTTCCTTAAATCCTTGATTTCTTCCATAATGCTCAAACATTGTTTGCAGTGAAATGTGGTGAACAATTTGCTGCAACAATGCCAGCAAATGCAGCCATGTTTAATTCAGACATTCATTACATTTCCTTTAACCTCTGCAAAAGTGCTCCAACCCTGGGTCTAATCAACACGAAATATTCTAATGATTTCATAAAGCACTGGCTGTGCCCAGTGCTTTTCATTTCTTTGTTCTCACTACACAAACAAACCTCAAAATTAGTAATCAGAGTAATAGGTAGAGTTGCAAAGCTAGGTACATGTCATCCTGTGCTGATAAGACACAAATGAGAAACAAACCTTTCCTGAAGGAGAAGAAGGTCTGCTATGTTGTATTGAATACACAGTGATCCTTTCTACCACAAGGTTTTTGCATGGCTTTAAGCCATGTTAGCCCCGCAAGTACTACTAAAAACAGAGAGTTCAGTATTAAAATACAGTAAAATTTCAAGTAAAATCAAATACCATAGGAAAATTAGTGTTTGCTTTTGTCCACATATGGTAGAAAATAAGTCTGCAGCAATTTGCCATGTTCTCAGACAACCAAGAGCCACAGTTCAGGAGCTGCTTGTATGACCAGATCTCATTGGGAAGGTCATCATGAGATGGAGACTTTGCATTCTCTCCTGCTTGCACATATATGTCAGAATGTACCCCTCTGTTTGAATAAAATTGAAACATTAGCCTAATTTGGTTTTCCAAACATTAACTAAGTAGTGCAAAATGCTTTCTGTAAGACAGGTGAAAATTTAGGCCTGTAGTTATGGCTTCTGCAGAATACAGTGTATGCATTTGGGTACTTCCTCCTATTTAGAAATCATTTATCTCACTGATCTCAAATTTAAAGCTGTATATAAACTTAGATTTTTTTAAGTCACTATACATTGTTATACACTTTACTGAAATTTTCTTTACTTCTAAGTCTATGAAGTCAGTGAAACAGTGCTGACTTTCAGTGAGACACAGAATGGTGATCTGCATGGCACTGCTCATCCTGCAGTGCTCTACGAAAGCACGAGTACTGTTAGCCCCAGCTGAAGCCAGGAGGAGCTGAGGACATTCCTCACCTTTCATATCTGAGCTCGGTACTATCAGACAGCTCTGCAGTGGCAGACGAAGACGCACAAGGCACATATGTAACAGATCACGTAACAGCAAGATTTATACCATATGCCACAACAGTAATGTTTGAATCTTAAATCAATATTAAACTGAAAGGTTCAGATGAAATTATTACAATCCACAGATGTTCCGTGGACAGAAAATGGTTTAGGACAGAAAACCAAATTGTTTGCATAAAAATGCACTGCAGCACTAGAGCAGACTTTAATGTGGAGACAGGTGAAAAACTGTTTTACTTTTTCACCCACAAATATTAGCTCAAATTTGTCTCAGACTGTCAGTCATGGCCATTGTTTATGGATACTTAGCAGTATTTTCAATTGTGAGCAAATGATTAACAGTATAAAAGATTATGTATAAATAATTTAAGGACCAAACATTTATTGAGGAAACTTTAATCAAAAGAAATTAAATCATTCAGTCTGAGAAAGGAAATACATTGGGTGACCTAAACACTCAAAAGTACCAGCTCAGAATCTGAGTTGTCAAATGCGTGCAATTTCCTATGTGCAAAATACATCCCACAAATGCTCACAGCTATTTGAATAATGGTTCTGAATACTAAGCTATAGAAAGTAAATTGCTCTCAACATGGCAAGAGAGGGAACAGCTAAATTCCTTTCTCCAAATTGCAGCTTTGCCATCTGTGTATCTTGATTATTGTTCTTTTTATTCTTCTTTCAGCAAAATTTGGGAACTCCAAACTGCTCAGTACAAATTTAATCGAGTCCTTTTCAGTGAAAGTGAAAGATGTTGTTATAAAACTTCTTAAGTTTGAGCCATGCCATGCTGCAACAGAGAAGAGTTTCACCCATGGTTATAACATCAGTGTGTTCTCAGTGAGAGGTCCCATAGCAGTTCAATCTCAACTCCTTCTGCCCCACACGTTTCTCTATCCCAAGCAACTTCCTCCATTCTAATGGAGAAAACTAACCAACAAAAGAGTGACTAATCTCGAGCAGAATGAGGCCCAAATCACACAAAGGCCAGGACCACTGGCAGGAAAGGGTAAAATAATGGAAATAGGAGCACAGTACTATAACCAGCTTTAACTTACATAAGTTAAGGAACCACATCCTGCAGTAGAAACTGCAAAAATAGAAGCAATTTTTGGTGACTTGAACTCTGACAATGCAGCTTTAGAGAAAACCACACGGGCCAGGGCACTGGGAAAAGTACTGGAGCAGTTAACACCATACACTTCGGGTGAGTGTAACCACTTACTTGGCTTTTCTTTATATATTTGATTAAGCTAGGGAATAAGAGTGTAAAAGTCAGACTCTCCTTCCCTTACTGAAGAGGCAGAAAAGCTTAAGTGCTCAGGAGATCACAGCAACAAATTATTCTTCTGGTCAGGTTAGTTTTAGGAGGGATTAATAACCAATTAAGAGAGATCCATGCTCCAAGTATAAACTGAAAGAGGACTGGAACTAATATCACCTGCAAACAAGACAACTTTTATGCATGAAATAAAGATTCAGAAAATGTAGCACTACCAGAAGGGACCAGCACTTTAACAAATTATATTATTAGTAATATAGGAGTTGTATATCACAAATTTAATAAACAAAAAGCTCCTCTGCTCTTCACCCACTCACACTTTAATTTCACTTCCTCTCAGAACCCAGCTATCCTGCATGTTACTTCTAGAATAAGAATGTCTGACACAAAATGCATCCAGCCTTTGAAGGTAGGGTGATACAACTCTTGAGATCAGCTGAGTGGTAACAGCTATGACAACACTCAAAATCTCCCTGTAAGCTGTTCATATGAATTATGCTGCTTTTCACTCACTTCATTCCAAGTTGTCAAAAAGCACATATCAGCCTTTGTTCATCTGTGTTAGCTTGTTAACTATTAAACACATGGAGATGAAAACCATGAAGTACATGAAGCTGCATAATATTGTTCAAGGCAGTGCTTTTCTAAAAAGCGTGATTTCACTAAGAGGTTTATTTGTCCTGAGAAGATTATATTTGCCTCAATGAATTTTGAATTCTGATGTAAAACTTAGATTCCATAACTTAGATCCATTTTACAACCCTATCTTTCCAATTTTTCAGATGCTTTTTCACAGATTAGTTATGGAGCAAACATATCATGCTGTATGAAAAGTGCCTGAGTTACCAGACAACATAGTCAGAACTCCACTCCTCAATTAATGCTAGTTAAGTACTCAAGATGACTACTGAACTTTAAAATTCTTGGTCTACAATTTTGTCATGAAACCCACATTTTTTGTGGCTTGTTCCACGGTGGCTATCCAAGTTTACAGTGGAAAATATGAGTAATGGCTACATTGAAACAGAATAGACTTCAGGAAAAACACTTGTATCAGATCTGACAAAGCAAAAGCAAACTGCAAGACAAAACCAGGTTAGAAAATATGTCTCTTACTGTCTGCTGAATGTTTGCTAAAAAGCAGCTGCAAAGGGATGTGTTTAACATCAAAATAAACATAACAAAAATAGATTAAACATTCACAACCAGAAGAAACTAAAGTAATCAATAGTAGTAATACTAAAAAACATTAGAGTCAGGTATTCAAAGGGAAAGTCAGCAGAACTCCCGGCCATGCTGCAAATTGTATTTTTGTACTACTGGAATCAGTACCTACCAATTCAATGAGTCTGAAGTTTGCTGTACAGATGAAAACAGAGTAATCTTTAACAGTATTTCAATAGAAAATGTAATTGGGGTCATTGTATCCTTACTAATACAACATCCAGTTCACCTAACTGTAATCCCTCTCTGGTTTAGAGGACTACTAAACACAGGATTATTTATAATAATTTTTTTTCAGCAGAACATTCAAGAACATCTCTTGCAATAGCTAAACGACAGCAACACAGCATAGATTCTCTAAAGCAAAGTTATATTCTTACCTGTAACTCTAGGCAATTAAGATCTTTTGAAAGAACTTCAGTTCATAGGCCTGCTTTCACAGGTGCTCATCCAGAATTCAAAGCTTGATTTTTAAACAGCAACTTGAATTTGCTGTGCAGCAGAGAATTCAGCACTGCTACATAAACTATAAGTAACAAAGGATCAAAAATGTCTCCAAAAAGCATGGATTTAAGGCACAGACTGACAATCTTACATCCCACAAAGTAAATCATCAATTGAGCTTATTTGAAGAAGGTGTAACATATGATCTCTTGCTTTAGACACCTAGAAGAAACAATACATTTCTTACAAGTCTCATAAGAGCTCTTCCTGGCCACTGACCCAAATTCCAAGACATGAAACCTATTATGGTTATTCAAGGCATTCTATTCATGGCAAGAACAACAAAAACTTTCTTTTAGTATACATACATTTCCATTTTGTTATCTTGCAGTGACGTCCATTTCCTTCTGAAGTATAAGTATCAATAAGAAATGCAAAAATTTTCTTTCAGATTTAACTTGCCACCTTTTTCATCTACTCCACTCCTCTTCCTCTCAGAAAAAATAGCAAACCAGAAAACTCTAAAGAGGTAGGTTACTTACAAGAAGAAAGCTCATTGTAGGAAAAACATATACCCAGTAATTCAGTTCTGTTGACTGCCTCAGTCACTGGTGAGAGCACCATTCTGTAGACTGATCTGGAAAGAATGATTTAAAAAGAGGGACACAGTCAGGAATTTAAATGCTCTTGACTACTGACACACTTTGCTAATCTATCTTGAGAAGGTCAGTTAACTTCATTGTGTGAATTTCCAAAAGGATATATTAATTTTACCCATCTTTAAATAAGATTTTCCTCTCACATCTTCAAAGCCGTTCCAAAGAGGACTATGCTTTCATTTGTTACTAAAGCCAAAAGATTGTCAGATGGGGGCAGGTAAATTGTGATATTCTATGGCAATGTGTGACACCATTCCCTAATTAAACCATAGGAATAAAACACAGTAATTAACATGAAATTATTCTAGATTCACACTGTTCATTTGTGCTTCCACGAACACAGCAATTGAGGACTATTTATGTTCATATACTTCACAAATCAATACAAGAAAGATTTTCAATGCCAAGATTTAAAATCCATATGTTTAAGATATATGATTATACATATATGCCTCTTATAAAGTGAGACAGAAATTACTTTCCCTTTTGCAAAATTACCTAGTGCCTTTCAATAGTGCACACAAAGCTTCCAGTCCTTCAGAGTGACTCCAGCTCGTGCCATCCAAGCACTCTTCTTTCCATGGTCGGGGACAATTCTTTAAAGCACACCTCTGCTGACTGAGGACAGGCACCTGCGAGGTATTTTCAAGAACACGGTATTAAAAAATATTCAGTCTTCATGCAAAGTGAGTGTGCTAATCTTTAGAGCTTTCCACGTCACACATTTGTTCAATTTTCACATCGTGGGCAAAAAGTGATCATCCACAGGTCCTTCACACCACCTGTCCTTCTGCCTTGGGTAGCACTTGCTATCCCCTCTTTGTGAAGCCAGTTCCTGAGTGTCCATAGCCATATTGCACTCATTACATATGAGCTGGCTCCAATACCTATAATCTTTAGAAAAACAGATTTGTCAGAACAAAAATCCTCACCAGTTCTACATTTTCTTACATCTTTATTAAAAAAAAAAAAAAACAAAAAAAAAAACAGTTTCTAGCTTTTCCAAACCTGTCCTGTTGGCAACCCATCTGACTTTGAGTTTCTGGACTGATAATACATCCACTTTCTCCATTAGTATTTAAATCCAGTTTATGTTACTTTCTCAAACTTTCTTGTCTCCAGGTGACTTCTTAATCCCGAATATCCGATATGTACACACTTAATTTTCTTTACTTTGGTACTTTTTCTGTTTCTTTATTGCAGTGTGCTAAAAATAAAGGTCTTTCACAAACACAAAGGTATTTATTGAAAACAGACAAGATGTATTTCATTAGTCCCCTTTTAGCCACCCACATCAGATTCATTGTCCATGTTATTAAGTAACACCTAAATAATAACTCATGTTCCAAAGATGGGCCTCTCGGCCTTCCTGTTGATTGTTCCGCATGAAAGAGCAAGAAAAATGAGCTGATTTCAGAACAACTAAATTTTCCACTACTCAAAAATGGAGCCTAAAATATATCTACACAAATTCCTTTCAGAGGCAAGCAATGATTGGTATATACTTTTCTTCAGGCAAGAGCAATAAAATTGATGTATCACTGTGTTTTAGAATGATCAAAACAGAACCCCTGTTCAACATTCTACCTCCAAAACTTTGCAGTACAATTAACGAGCACTTTTCTCTCCAAATTACCAATGCTTGTTGCTCAAGAATAAGTTGTTAAAGGTCAGTCTGCTGGACTCAATTTCACACTGCAGAAAAAGAAGCAACTATTCCTATGGCTTTGGGACAACAGCACATTTAACACAGCTTTCCTAACTGCACAAAATACGAAAACATCTTGCTTGTAACATTCCTTTCAGCAAACACTTTAACAAGAGTCTGCAGATTATAATCAAGTTTCTAACTGAAAGAATAAATGCTAACTCCTGTTTATATGAAAATGGGATAAGTCAACCCATTCTAAATCTTCTGCTGTTCATGGTCAACTGCATCAAATTCATATTCTTAGTTAAATACATTAAAAATAATTTAAAATATTTTCAACTTTTACAATATCAATCTAAACCAAGATACTAGTACATTAGAAGACCAGATTTTAAAACAAGAGCCAAACATAGTGGATGTATATAGACCCAAAAGCATACATTGAAGTTTTAATTTGTTCAGTGGTACAATTTGCATATACTCAAAATCTCAGGTGACAGCATTCCTGATTTATTTGCCACAATTCTATTGATAAAGGCCTGTGGTTCTGCATGGCATGCAATCCTTCCTAAGTTTAACTGGTATTTCTTTTGTTCTGAGCAGTGATTTGATCAGAGGTCCTTGTTGGATGTTCTTTAAGTACTCCCTGGCACTTAACTCCTAATAGGCCCAATTCTATTCTTTTTCTACAAATGAGATCTGGCCAAAATCCACAATAGAACTTTTTGTGTGACCTTTTTCATCTTTTTCAGCATATAAAGAATTTGTGTTTATATTATTTTACAAAGAATAAATGCCTTTATATGAGAGTTTACTTATGCTGACATTCAGCACCTCCCACACCTTAGAAAATGGAAGAAGGAATTATCATGTGATTCTAGTGATCCATCAGAAACTGATGAATCACAATAATGGTTTTTAATAACTGACCTGCCATCCAAAGCCTGAATGACCTACGTACATTTTTCAGGTTTTAAAGCTTATCACTAGAAATGTGCCTAAAAATGTCAGGAAGAGGGTCCTATTGTGGCAGACAAACTCAATCCATACTCCAAAGAGCTGACGATTCCCTCACCATTTGTCTGTTCACAAAAACCGCAAGAGGTGATATTGCAGATTGCCACAATTCTGATCTCTGCTCTGATGCTCACCCTACTCAATCCTAATGAATCCCACAGATGAACCCCAAAACTGTTTGAAAACAGTCTGCAAATAAATCATTTTAGTTAGGCATTCAGTTCTAAAGTCCTACTCATTTTCTTATGGATAAAGTAATCACAAAGCTTCAAGTTTCCCTGGCAATTCTGCGATTTAAAAACAGGCAAAAAACCAGGACAAACCCCCCACCACTGCAAACCATACAGCTGGTGATCCTGATAGTCACAGACTACAGTTAACTGATAGTGATGTAAACTCCTTATGCCAGCTTGCTTAAGCACAGAAGCACAAATGCACATAATTAAGATCTGATGTTTGCTTTTTCCTCCAAACACAAATGCAGTATTTGTGTTTGAGCACTGGCAGTAACAACTGTGAACTATGCTATTAATGTCTGATTTAAAAAAGCTTGTGGCAGAATCCTGTCTGGAGGAACAAAAATAAAATGTATTCAGGCAAAGCAACAGTGAAAAGTGCATTAAGAAAATTAAAAGCAGTGATTACAGAAGAAAATCATGTATTCTTCTCTCAGAAAGTTATTTATGCATAACATTTCTTAAAATGGATCCAAACACTGCCATTCTCAATAAAAACTAAATTTCTGAAATGATTTATTTTTAAAGTATATGCAAATCCTTGTTTTATTAAAAGGGAGAAATATAGTTCAGTACCCTTCTTGTTTATTTTCCTCAAGCATTTTTCAGGTTAAATAAATTGGTACTAAATGGTCCAGGAATCTAGCTGCATTTATGTCTTCATTTATCAACTCAGGTTTAAGAATTTATATCTTAAAAAAAAAAAAATCACAGAACTGAGTCTTCTTCAGTTCAGTAAGGGACACAATGAAAACTGCCTGCAACTTAAAGAAGCATTTCAGGTTAATCTGAGGCATCCATTTGCTAGACAGTCTCCCAAAATGATCTCTGGCTCTAAATCAGTACCTGAAGGTGCATCCTTTCACTGAGGATCCATGGATTTCAGCTGTCTATTGCAAGTGGCTAAAGTAGGACTATATGAAATTGTTCTCTTGCCTGCTTCTACTGAAGTGTTCTGTAGCATCTGCTAAAGCTGTATAAAACCAGTCCTACAGCTTAGTCTTTTTAGTAAGATGTGCACACAGAAATATTCTGGTGACTATTCTGAATTTTTAAGGACATACAAGACTGAACACAGCCAAACTAGAGGTTTCTGCACAATCCACCAAATCACTATCCAGGTAGGCNGGGGGGGGTGGGGGGGGAGTTTTGGCAGCCACTTCTGCCAAAGCATCCTGCCAAAATTTGTCAATTCATGTTGCTATCAGTCAGTCACATTGCTTCCACTGGTAGATTTAACAAAAATTAAATTTCACAAGATGGCACCAAATACATCTTGATAATCAGTTAAGGAGAGTTGTTTTTGTTTGGTGTTACGGAATTTTTTTAATGTTTCTTTGATTTGTGGTTTTAGTTGGTTCTTTTTCCTCAGAAAAACACAAAATGGCAAACCTATACCAGCTAGAAACACTGAATGTCACCGGGTATTCTGAAGATGGGCTTTTATTCCAAATGCAGCTGGGTGAAGTCTGGGTATGGACCTCCTAACAGGACAAAACATCATTCTGCATGTACATCACAAGGCCTTAGAACAACAAGTAAGAAGATTAGAGAAGTTTTGTAGATTTAGCTCCAGGTCAACATGGCCTGCAATGTGCTTGTTAGTCTCAGGTTTCACAGGTGCTTGCCCAAGATGAATTGGAGAATCACAGAATGGCTGAAGTTGGAAGGGGTGTGCTGAGACATCTCAACCAAGTCAACTGCTGATAGCAGGTTCAGCCTGGGCAGATGGCTCTGAATATCTCCAAGTATGGAAACCTGGCCCAGTGTTTCATCACCCTTACAGGAAAGAAGTACTTCCTTATATTTAAATATAGCTTCCTGTACATCAGACAAGTGGGAAATAAGCCTCATCTTCTAATCACAGAAGTTTCTTTGGGACAAGAGTTAAAAACTCTTCAGGAACATAAAAGAAATTAGATACCTTCTTAACATATCAAAAGGAGCTGCTTTAATTAAAACAGATTGTTACAGGCATCATCTGGAGATATACTTACCATTGCTACCTGACTATTTTTGTGTCCTAGAGGAAGAAAAAAATTTGAGATTTCAAGTATGCTGTAAATAGCAAAAACTTCAGCTCTCCATATCACACAAACATATATATAATTTTCTGCTTGCATTTAAAGATAAGTCTTTTGATAAAGCTGAACAGAAGCAGGTGCTTTAATACTTCAATTAATAATAATTTAAGTTAGAGATACTTTTACTTACAGCATTATATATATTACATGTGCTGAAATCTTCCAAGTCTATATGCAAGTAAAAGGGATATTCCTCATCCACATGATGCACTGAATGTGACAGGATTATTTGCATTAAGAGGAATGAAGAATTGCCTGACAATGTAAAGTAACAAACATTGCCTGTTACATGCTTTCCATTGGCATTACATATGGGAGAAGATAACTGGAATCTGAAGAATCTGTATCCGCTTGTATCATATGGCTAAGTCTGTCCCTTATTTCATATAAACATATTCTACTTGAATAATTATTATTTTTCTTTAGATCAGCATCCCATAAACAAATGGGCTAGCACAGAGTCCTGAGCTTTTGCAGTGCTCTTCCTAAGAAAATACTGTTCTCTGACAAACAAATAATTTCAAGTTGAAGACCTACTTGCCTACTATTTGTGTTATGTACCATGGAAGCAGCATCTCAAACCACTTTTGGAAGGAAAAACTGGACGAATGGATGTGGTATAAATTCCAGAAACCCATGGTGCAAAGATACTGTCTGAGGCCAAATTCTGACCTTATTTTTGTGTATGTAGCAATCCAAGTTAAAAAAAGGAATGGCAGAAGTTAGTCTCATGCTGAATACATTGCAATATACCCACCAACAAAGCCAGAATATTCTATGGAAAAGAAGAGAGAAGGGAAGTTGGTATACAAGCACACACAAGCAAAAATTTCAAAATTTCACTGCCAAACCTCAGACTGCAGAAATTATTAGGGGGCTGAGCTTTGTCCAATTCTTTAAGCAAAAAAATCCTCTTCTATTACTCTCCTTCAGCCACTGTGCATTCTTTTCAATCCCAAATAGATTTCCTAATTTTATTGACTTATACCAGGCAACACAGAGCTTCCTTAAGTGCCAAGTTGCTTGTACACTTAGACAAACAGTGAAGAACAGAAACTTATCATTGCAGTATGTGTTCCATGAACAGCAGAACTACCAAAGTTTTTTTAGGGACTCATGCCCCTTGCTCTTAATTTTTCTATTAATTTCAGCCCCTTCTACCCACCATGTCTTCTGAGCACTGGAGCAGAACAGAGACAGCAGATGCTGCTTCCAGTGTGCAAAGTCACCACACTGAATTTTCAGCCTATTATGTTCAAACATGCTGTATAAAAGCTGAATTCTCCCTAGCTTTCCTTCAGTAGAGGCGTTCACTTGAATCATACTAATCTATTAATTCAGCAGTTTTCCCAATACTTCCAGGTTATTTGCTCTGCAACTCCTACTCTTCATTTACAGCAGCCAACAGAGTCATTGAAAATGGCTGATAGAAAGGTATTAGAAAGGTAGACAGATGCATGATTAAACAAAACCAATTTCCACAGGGAAACAAAACAAGAGAAAAAGGTGTTTTAAAGAGTGCAGTAGTTCCAAATACTTTATACACTGATTTTTTCAGCATTAAAAAACCCCAAAATGAGATCATATACCCTGTTATTTTAGCAGCTTCTCCACACAGCTGACATAAAAGAAACATGGATTTACTTTTCATGCTGAAAAGCTTTTATTCTCACTTTCATACAACTCACTAAATTGCCCAGAGAGTGATTTATTCTCCGTTATGATCTCCTGAATATCTATACCCACACAAAAGATGGATGCTGGCAGGCAGAGCTGTCAGTAGGAGTTTCAGCAGAAGTAAATTGTTTAGTACTTACAATGCAGCATAATAGCTGTAATTTCATTTGAAGTGTTGCCATTAATAAAACTACGAGCCAAGACCTAGGCGTTCATCACTTGCAGCCGCTGGGAATTGCTCTGTGCACACTTCACCACAGAGGCAGGTAGCTCAGTCCTTGGAGTGTTACCGTACCTGAAAGAATGATGAGCCAGGCCTGCCAGTTTCTCTCAACAGTGAAAGACACAGGTGCATTTCAACTGCTAAGGGGATTCCTATCAGTATTTAACAGGTGTTTTCACAGCTATTCTAATCCTCTGCCAAAATGCAAACTAGCAATTTCAATGCATATGCACTGAAAAACATTTAAAAGGAAAGTATTTATTTAAAAGAAGATAAAAAATATAATACACAGATATGCAAATATGTATATATGTACACTGCACATTAGTTGGGCAGGAAGCATGTTCTTCTGAAATATTACAGCTGCTACATATAAGGAGATAGAAATTCAAATACACAAAATACTTGGCTAAAGATATCACATCAGCAGACAGTTGTTCTTGACCTAGACTTTTGGTGAAGCACCTACTAAAATGCTTTAGCTTAAGTGCTATGATTAAAACAAACTATAAATTATTTTCTTGGTCTAAGAAAACGCACACCCTCAATTCTAGCCTATGCTGTTTATATACACCCTGAATGGAAGCACAGGGTTAGCGTGCATGCTATAAAGGCAATGAAACATAGCCAATTTCAGGAAAAGTGCTTTCAGTGTAATAAAGACAACTTTTGCTGTGGTACCCTTTCTGCTTAGAAACTGCAGATACAGCTGCCTGACAGGTTGAGCTAATTAACCACCCTGCAGGCAGCCCCAAAGGTCTGTAAGGGAGCTCAGAGACTGAGGAGGTAAATAAGCCATTAGTTCTCTCCAGAGGAATTGGTTTTTACATGCATGTCTCTCATCACTGCTAATCAACCATGATACACATTCTTTCTGCCAAACTCCCTGAGATGTATGGGTAGACATCTGCAAAGTCTGGAAAAAAACGACACACTCTGCTTCCCCATCCAGCCTACAGAAGGAAGGTAAAATGACCAGTGAACTCCACAGGCAGGACAGGCTGTTTACTGGCAACTCGGAGGTCAGCTCATGACTGATCTGGTACATGAAAACTGTGAGGGCTGCTGTGAGGAAGGAAGAGCAGATGTGGTAAGAAAAGCTGCACCTAAAAAGAAAAGGTCTTTCCTTTTACAATAGTAGAGAGCATAGCAAGCAAAGAATGAGTAAATAGAAGACTGGAGACATGAGGCACCACAGAGAAAAGGACAAACATGAAGGCTGACAAAGGCCCCTCAAAAATACAGTATTTCATGCCCTCATTGGGTGATATGTGTAAGGATTGATACACTCAGTTATTGAATCTGCTTACATATTGCAATAGCTGCATGACAAAGATTGGAAGCAAGCTCAGAGCAATCAGTCTCAATTAAAATTTATATGTCACAGAAGATTTCTTGGATCTTCTTGAGAGTAGGAATAAAGTGGTGCATTCTATTTTAAGTGGGAAAAACAGGTCATGCACACCATTATTTCCTATAACCAAAAGAAAGTCCATTTCACAATTTCAGTCACTGTGTGTGTCTGAATTCTGACTAAGATGTGGACTAAATTCCATGCTCTCCCATAGGGCTTATGTAGAATTTTGGATATAGATGAAAGCCTGTCTACAACCTTATGTATTAGCTTTAGTTACCTGGTAACAATTGCATCATGAGCACACTATGGTTAAATAAGAATTTCTGGGCAGACGTACCAGCATCCCCTTTCATTACCATAACTGCCCCAAAAATGTTAATAATGCCAGGAAACCCTTCTGGGCAAGCTAATCTCTTATCTGGGGAAACCACTGGAGAGAATATGGGCCACAAGAGGAGAAGTGCACAGATTTTTTTTCATGGTACTGAAAGTAATTATTCATGTTTCTCAACAATAATTACTAAAATGAAAACTTTCTTTTGTCTGACCACTTCTCTTCACTGGATCCGTACTTTTTCATCAGGTAGCATAAATCATAATAGAGCTCTGCCTGGCAAGCAAACCTTAGCAATCAAGGTCCAAATATCCAGATTTTCAGAGCACAGCCATTTTGCTCTCTTTCTGCAGGCATTTTTTTGAAATTATCTGCTTCGTATGAGAAAAGCAGAGCACTAGTTTCTTCTTATGTGTGTGCATAAATGTGCAGATCTTATCTAGTATTTCTTCAGCACAGTACCTAATAGGGAACAGAAGTGATAAGGTTCCATTAGCCCGCCTAATTAAGTTTTAGTGTCAGCATGGACCCAAACTGCTGAAAATTGGACTAAAAAAACCTGTAAGCATGAACTGAAATAAACAGTTGTATTAAGGAGCTAGAGACCTTTTCCTGAATAATTTTGCTTCCTTAGCAGAGGCATTGTGAAAGTTTCCACTCAGATCATAGCCTTAAGGCATGGTCACAGAGAAAATACCTAGAAAACATTCTACAGCAATATCTTAAAAATTCAAACCAGGAGAAAGAGGATGTGCTTGGGAAAATTCCAAAGTGAACCTATTTCTAGGTGGCCCCTGGCACAATGAGTTGCATTCCCAAAAAAATCCAGGTGTGCCACAAGGTTTTTAGGAACCTTGACCCTAACCTTTTTCCTAAGTGAATCTTCCTTTGATACAGAGTCCTACCAACTCCAGTGCAGCTCTGCTTTCCTGAAGGCAGTGCTGCACCACAGTCTGTGCAGAAGCAAGGATGAAGCAGGGTCCCACACTTGCATTTACGTGATGCCTTTATTGCCTACCTTTGCTGCTGCTCCTCCAGATAGTCAAGCTAAGTATCTTTCCAAGTATGTGACAATTTTGAACCTTCACCGTTAGATTTCTAATACATATGGGTAGCATGTTAATTTTTTTCATTAATTTTTTTTTTCATAAAATCAAAGCTACTCCTGACTTTCTAAGTTCTAAATTGCTCAGTTTTAACTCCTGGGGACACAGGCAGGAACTCACAGACTTCCAGTACCAAGGACAGGCTTTGGAACTGGCCACTAACTCTACAGTAAAGGCATTAGAAACACTGCCTATATTAATCATCTGCTGAACGAAAGAAAGCACTGTGAAAAGGCTCCTGTAATATCAGTCTCCCAAGACATAAAAGCGATTATAACCAGGCGGCTGTTCCGATACGGACTTTTCAAATTGCGCCTCACAGCGCCATCTTCTGGTGACCACAAGTTGGCTGTTTCTCCTAGACTGAGAAAAAAGCTGTAACCATATCAAAGATCATTTTCATACAAAAAACTAGTAGTGCTAAGCTTAAAAATAAGCAATTTTAATCAAACACCTATAAAAATAAATCACAAAAAATGTAATTAATCTCTGCTATTTCTATAAACATTCAATGTGAAAAAAAATCTTTAAAATGTCTTACTCCCTTAATCAAGAGGGCCACACATCAACCTCGTTCTGATTTCTGCAACTGAAGAAAAATACGTATTGCTTACACACCAAACAGTGAAACCTCAAGTATGTATCACAACACAACTTTCTTCTGTGCTTCTAAGAGGACCCTCAATGACAGGGTGCAGCTCCACTCTCTGGAACAGCCTTTGGATGAGCTTTAGAATATAAGAATTGTTGAGCTTGCTCTGGCATGAGCCCAAAGACATTCTCAGGAAAAATACCAGTGTGCCAAACAGACCATGACCACGTCATAGCTCAAACTGAGCCTCCGTTGGCAGTCCACACAAAAACATGCAGACTAGAACTTATATGTCAAAAAAAAAAAAGCCACTCTAAAGTGTTCTGCTGGTTTCTAGCTTGCTACACTAACAAATAACCTTAACGTTACCATGTTTCCTTTAATTTGTTGAATTTTCCAACAAGAAGAAACCAGTCAATAGTTTGATTACTTGATTAGGTAATTAGTGTTCAACTAACTTTCCTTTCTTGGATGGTTCAGCTAGTGGGAGTTAGGCTTAGTATCTGGTAGTTGCCCAGGTTTGCATACAAGTGTTTTTAAGTAGACTAGGAAAATAAAATAAAGGAATAAGTACGTGAAATCTCAGAATTCTAGAAAAAGGAACCAGGAATAAACTAAAAGCTCCGTTTCCTTACTTTGTTTGCCATGTAAAATACAGCACACGTGAAAGGTTTTCAAAAGTACACGTGAAAGCTTTTTTTCCAATGTAGCAGAACCAGTGTACTGGCGCTTCCAAGCTACTTTTTAATTTACTCTTTTAAAATACAACCAGCACCTCTAGGAGACAAACGAAGACACATACCTCCCGCTTTGGAAATTACCTGCTCCACTTGGAGCGCTAGATCCCCCATAGTGCTGTAACTGCTACAGCCACACCTTCTGGGGTTTTGTTGCCCGGGGAAGGAGGCTTTCTGCGGCCGCTCCCCAATTCCAAGGCGCCGCCCGGCCCGGCTTTCCCCTGGATTTGCGAGCTCCCTCAGCGCTCCCCTCACGGCTCCGCGCGCTTCCCGCCCTTTTTGAAGAGCCTCGTGACGTCATCGCGGGGCGGGCGCACGCGCGACGCCCCCTGCCGGAGGGGGCGGCGGGCGGGGCCGATGGGCGGGGCGGGGCGCGGGGCGGGCGCGCGG
>VZRO01008047.1:18755-37773 GCA_013397915.1 Daphoenositta chrysoptera | reverse complement strand
CGGGCACCTGCGCTGGAGCAGCAGCGGAGGAGAGTCGTCTTCATAGAATCACTTAGGTTGGAGGTCGCCGAGTCCAGCTTGTCACCACAAACACCACCATGTCAGCTAGACCCTGGCACTGAGTGCCACGTCCAGTCGTTCCTTCAGCTCGTCCGGGGTCGGTGGCTCCACTGCCTCCTGGGCAATCCATTCCAGTATCTAATCGCTCTTTCTGCGAAGATACGCTTCCTAATGTCCAACCTAAACCTGCCCTGGCACAACCTAAAACTGTGTCCTCTTGTCGTCCGGGAGAGGAGAGCGACCCCCATCTGGCTACGGCAATAAGGTCCCCCCGAGCCTCCTCTGCTCCCGGCTGAACAACCCCGGCTCCCTCAGCTGCTCCTCACAGGACCTGTGCTCCCGCCCCTTCACCAGCTCCACTGCCCTTCTCTGGACTCCCTCCAGCCCTATAGCACTGCCTGAGGGTGACGTTTGTGACAGGGATGGCAGTGTCTGGAAGTGTGGCAGGGAGAGTCAATGGAGACAGACAGTGAAACCCTGAGGTGCCCGGTTGTCCTGCCCGGGCAGAGCACCGTGTCTCCGAGCAGGTGTACGGACATCCCAGACACCGTCCTGTGGGAATCTGACAGGCACTGATGCTTCCTCAGCCTGTCCTGAGAAGGCACTTGTGGTCTCTTGAGTTGGCAAGAAATGGCAGAGAGAGTCTCAAGTGCTGTCCCCGAGCATGTGGTTGACGTCTCTAACATAACATGCTCTGGTAGCCAGCTAATCTCAATTGTCATTGTTTCTCAAATGTGCCTTCTTTTCCAAGAGAAAAGGCTTTCCCCTTCTGTGAGGCAAAGATGCAGAATTTTGTGTGTTTTTATTTTAAGGATTGGGATGGCCTACAAAGACTGCCCTTGATTGCCATTCCTGCTTATGGATTCATTATTCCTTAGTAAAATAAATGAACTAGTATTCTTTGCCATTATGATTTCAGACATGAGGTTCATTCATGACTTGGGGGTTAATTTCTTTAAATCTGTCCCCTCTATGGATGTGAATAAGGCAATAAAAATTTCCTATGGCTGAATGAGAGGGGATATTTTTTGTTGTATAAAATCCAGAAAACTTGCTACAAAGTTTTGAGTCTGTTTTTGATTTGTAGTAAGATAATCAGTATTTCTTTAGATGGAGATCATACAGTAAAATTATGTATTTTGTGTCATACTAGGTTGAATAATATTTTAATTTTCTTTTGGTGTC
Source organism: Daphoenositta chrysoptera (assembly GCA_013397915.1). Classification (NCBI taxonomy): domain Eukaryota; kingdom Metazoa; phylum Chordata; class Aves; order Passeriformes; genus Daphoenositta; species Daphoenositta chrysoptera. Next base: position 36,528 of record VZRO01008047.1, on the reverse strand, counting down.
AAGTCAAGAAAAATATGAGTATTTTCATGTGCTGATTTTATTGTATTGATCTTGGGGGTATTAAAATATGTGGTAAAAAATATTAAAGTAAGCAAGTGGAAATATACCAGTTTCTTTAATGTGTTTCTTGTTCTGCTAACCTAACAAATGAGAGCCTCTAATGCATGTTTTTCTTCTGCAGTCCTTTCCTATGACTGTGAGTACATTGGAGCTGAATCTTGTCACAAAGTAGTAATGCATCTTTTCTATTCTTTTAATTTTTCAGAACTATCATGACGTCATGTCTTGCCACCCAGAAAACTTTCAGTGGGAGCACTGGAGTTTTGAAAATGTTGCTACCATACTAGCTCGCCGGTTCCCCAATAGCTTTATTTGGGTCATAAAGTGTTCTCGAATGCACCTGCACAAATTCAGTTGTTATGATAATTTTGTGACGAGTAACATGTTTGGAGCACCAGAGCACAGCACTGACTTTGGAGCTTTCAGGCATCTCCATGCTTTGCTAATTAATGCATTCAGACTCTCTCAGAATATTCTGCTGTCCCAGAAAAGTGTGCATGGTGTCAGCAAGGATGCAAAAATAGCTGCTTGTAAATCACAGCCGCAGTCTGTTCCTACAACAAATGGGTGCTCATCCAAAGACAGGGAGAGAGATTGTGAATGCCCTAATAATTCTGCTGTGAATTTCACGGTCCCGTCTGCTGTAGGTGCAGCGTCATTTACTTTGATTGGCTTCAGTAAAGGCTGTGTGGTTTTGAACCAGCTGCTTTATGAGCTGAAGGAAGCTAAGAAAGACAAGAATACGGATGCCTTCTTAAAAAACATAAAAGCAATTTACTGGCTGGATGGTGGTCACTCAGGAGGAAGCAATACTTGGGTTACTTACCCTGAAATACTGAAAGAACTTGCAGAGACAGGAATTGAAGTTCATGCTCATGTTACACCATACCAAGTGTTTGATACAATGAGGTCATGGATTGGGAAAGAGCATGAGAAATTCGTACAGATACTTGAAGAATTTGGTGTGGAAATAAATGATCAACTGCATTTTGCTGATGAAGTTCCCTCCTTAGACAACCATTTCAGAGTTCATGAAGTATTTTGAAACTGTATGTATGTGAACAGTATATCCTTTGTAGAAGCACTTTTAACACTGTAAATGTTGTCATCTAGATTTTCAGCTTTGAGCAGATGCTTTCTAAACAGAATCCTAAATCAGTTCTGTGTTGCTAATAGATACTATATATAAATTTCTGTAGCTTAAAAAAGGCATATTGGGACCCCATGACTATAACAGATGTTGTTGTTTGAATCCTGGAAAAGAGTGTTATGAAGAACAATCCTATACATGTTTTTTTTGTAAAATGTGAACATTTATTCTTAAACTGTTGGCAGAATTTTTGGTCCTGGATGTCTGATAGAATATACTGCACTTAATGGGACTTTAAAGTACTTGAGAATTTCAGATGTGTGGATACTTCAGTTGTGTGGCTTCCAGGGCTAAAAGTATTGGTCTTTGTCAATAACAGATGTATGGTTAGTTTTTTGGCTTAAGGAAATTGATTGTAAGAAGAATCTTAGTTATATATTTTGCTGAGACCTGTTTTATTAGGTAATTAAATCTTCTGGTTTTGTAACATTTCTCCTATTTGAAACAAAGTCACAGATATTCACCTTTGGAATAATAGTGCCAATGCATTTCTCTTCCTTATGTGTGCCTCGCCATTTTTGTCACCCTAAAGCTTCATTAATTATTGTGTAGTATCTGCTAGTGAATAGCCATTTCACCTGGGGGCTTGAAAATTTTGACATAGCTGTGTTAAGTAACCAAGAATGTTGATTAGGGTGTAGTTTATCCCTGTTTTAACATACCTGGCTATTGCTTTGCTCACTTCTATAAGGACCAGTAGTAATACCTTTATTATCACGTCAAGAGGTGATGTCTGCACCTTGGGGTGGGAAGGTTTTTCTTGGTAATTGCTGCGTTGATGTTGCTCTAAATTGTGCCATAAGCACATAGTGTATTACAAGCTGCATTTAAAAAATTTAGACTGTGTTAACTGTAGCTCTTTCAAATGCCTCAGTTTTAAAATCTATTATCTCATTTAAATGTATTGCAGTAATTGCTTCTAGAACCATCCAAGTTTATTTCCATCTGCTTTTTTATTTTAGGCTGTTGGAGATTTCGTTCAACCCTATTTTTTGATTACCATCTTAATAGGCTTATAACAACTTTTTTATGTGTTTCAAGGAACATTTTTTCCCCTTTTTGGTCCTTTTGATAACACTTGCAGCATATGTGAGGACTTTTTTCTGTTAAGGAAATATGGGTTACCTAAAGAAGTGGTTTTAATAGAAAGCCTGCAAATGGCTTGAAGTATATTTAGCTGTCCACTTACAAAATAAAATTTTTAAAAGTAAACCAGCAAAAACCCCACAACATTCTACTGATTTTGCTCCCTCAGTTTCAGACTGACCAGGCTAAGCTGGGTGTGCTAACACTTGCCCAATCCAATAACACTGCAGATCAGAGACCAATTTCTAAACAATTCTGTGCCTGCCAAAACAACAGGACTACGTTGTTGCAAGCTTTTGGAAATAGCTATTAAAATATTGACATTGTCTTCAAAAGTTTCTGGATGGCTGTCCTATGAAAATAATACTAACCTGTTTGATGGAGGCTGCCTACAATAACTGTTCAATAGGCTCAAGTGTTGCTGCATTACTTTGAAGAATAGGCACTTTGTTGTAAAACTAATCTTGTTATGAGACCTCGTGCTGTGGAGGGAAAACTGACTGGTTGTTTTTCATTCTTTAAACAGCTGTAGTACTCTGTTGGAATGTGCCTCTGTCATTCACTACAATGCATGCTAAAAATAAATTTTGCAAACAATGTAGAAAATAAACTATTTCTAATGGGTGAAACCACTTTGATGTGACTGTAAAACCATTAAACAAGGAATGTGCAGTTTTATGGATTAAGTGTTATCAGGTGCTTGTGGAGACATTGTTTAAAAAACCAGATTTATTTGATAACTTTTCTTCAAGGAGGCTTTGTGTTTGTGTAGACAGCATCCATAATTCTAAAACAGCTTACTGGCATCTCAAACACGGGAAGGCTGGCGTGAAGTAGCCAAGGGTGGGACATTTCTGTGTAAGGATGAAATGGGTCATGGTTTGTATATGCCTGTCTTTTAACATTAACTGTAACAGCAGTTTTTAATAAGCTTAGATGGAAATACCTAAAGTTAGGTGGCTCTCCTGTTACAGTGGTGTAGTTCAAGACACTTGTGTTTTTTAATGCAGTGAGCAACATGACACAGTCCTTAGTACAACTTAGTAATGACTGGTGTTCTTTATATTACGTGCTTGTTTCTTGTACAATAGAGAAGACACTTTTCAGATTTTGATACATGCTAACATGTTGTAAACTGTGAGTGCTAAATTCCGTTAAAGCAGGGCTTGATTCTGTGAAATTGTCCAGATGACTTAAGTCATTTTTTTTGTGTGAATCTAACTTGCTAGAAAGTTTGGTAAACTTCTTCCTATCTGGCACTGATTTAATCACATCTCTGCAAATGCCGATGCATTAATCAGTATTGGCCCCTAATTTTGGAAGATGATTAAGGGTCCAGTCCTTAACATGTGGCTGAAAGGAGCAATTTTCTCTGCCCTCCTGTTGATAAAATCCTGCTGCCTCCCTGCACAAGCACTTTTATGGTAAGCTGTTCTGTCTTTCTAAACAAACATCACTGCTGATAGAGATAAGTAACAGCAGTGCTATGTATTGAAATAGTCAGAGAATTTATTTTAAATAAGACTGCAAAGTCATTTCAGGAGTTAGGCTGTTACAGCTGTGCATATGCATGGATAAAAATGATTGTCCATGAACATGCACTCAGATTTCTCCTGGAGGTTCTTTTTGTGCTGTAAATTACTTCATCTCTGCACATAAACAGTATTTGTTGTCTTGTACAGACTGAAAGTTGAAGCACTGAGGTTAATTGTATACCCATTCATTTACCTTGAGTGCTTATCTTAAATCATATGGGGTCTTATCAGTTAATACAAGAAAGAATTTAAAGAGCAATAAAAATTTTGGGATGCGTGTGCTCTGTTGTGAGCGGCACTTTTAGGTACATCGCAGCCTAGCGGAATCCACAAATACAAATATGTATCTGGTGCCCTTGTGCAAAAGCAAAGGCAGGTGTCTCAAGACTGCAATCCGTAACAGACAGCCTCTTTAAATCACCTTCAAAGTTACTGCACAATCGTTTTAAATCTTATCTTGAAATCTCATTTCATGTTTGTTAGGTTGGTAGATTAAATTAAAAAAGTTTATTTCTAATTATCATAACCGGATGAAAATTTAGACACATTTGAGTATTGCAGATGGAGAACCTAAGACCAAAGCTGGCTTTCTGTTGGTGTTGCTCTCTTAACTGTTCATATGCAGGGTGACTGTTTTTGACTTGAATTAAGTAACATGAAGTCATTAAGCTAGTAATGCAAGATCATATAACACCTATGTATCAAACAGGCACTGCTTGTTCCAGTGCCAGACATACTGTTCCTGACTAACCTAATTCTGTTGGAATTAGCAGCATGATTCACTCCTCCTGCTGACAAAAAACTCACTTGCACCGGATTAGCTGTTCCACATCACTGTGGAAACCATGGAAGACTGATTCAGGCAGTCATTTTGCATATAGTGTAGTGTGGGTTATAAGGTAATGATGGCTTTGTCGTTTCCTGTCATTAGGGCTTGATTATATTTTCAAGTGACCCAAGAAGTGTCAAATTCTACTTAAGCAAATGACCAGAAAAGCAACTGCTAAGAAAAAAGGGAAAAAGAAATTACTACCTGTTTTTAATTAATGTGTATAAGCACCTTATGTACTTCAAAAGGAACAGAGTGCCATTACTTCAAGGTTCAGAATAAATTTTCTTTCTTTCAGTTGGCTCTTAATAGAGCACTTCCAGTCGTGATTGCTAGTTTCTTTTGTTAAACTTGGCACTTCAGAGCTGAGTTGTTTCTAAAGAAAGCACTGCTGCAAGACACAAACACCAGTCAAGAGACAGACCAGTGCTGAAGGGCAGAACAAGGCTCTTCTCCCACACCAGAGTTGACCCTCTGAGCAATACTCCTAAGCCTGGGTGTCAGACGAAGCTGTCGCATCCCTTACAGACCGTGTGCTTAGCTCTTCTTTCCCCTTCCCCATCATGAGAAACACATTAGGGTTTCGTGGTGGAAGTTTAAAGCGATTCATGTCCTGCTTGACAGCTGAAGTATAAATGTTTTCAGAGCAAAAATTGTCTATTGCTATGATCTGTGTTATTGTTGCAAGCAGCAGCTTCTGAGGATTTTTGTATGAACGTGGCACCGCACGTGGAGCTGCTTGTTTGACATGGTTGAGCAGTTCTTTTAATGGCTTCAATCTGCAACCAGGAACAGACCTGAACTATTGGAAACAAAGTCATCTGCTCTTGCTGCTCTCGCTGCTCTCAGGAATCGCCACTTAAGAGAAATTGTTGCTCCCAGAAATTCCTACATACAGAGCTCAGAATCTATCCCCACCATAGAGTCTGACCCAAAGTAAAATACGAAATTGTAATGTGCAACTCTACTGCAAACTTGGGTAACTGTCTAAGAAAATGTAAAACTTCATCTGTCCTTCAAATAACACCAGCACCTTTGGTTATTGAGTGATACCAACTTAGAGAATCCCTTGTAAAAGTTACCGTCTCAGAATGTGTATCTTCAACATCTGTATAATTTGCATGAAGATAACAGGTTTGGGAAGATACATGTTGGTCAGAGGAAATAAGAGTCGAGGGTGTACAGAAATTTCTCCGAAGTTGTGAAGTAATGCATATTGGGATCACATGGTATGTAATATCACCTCTGCTATGGTAAAATCATTCTCATCTTAGTCAAGTCACTCTTGTCTAGAGACCAAGAGTGTGAATGAGACAAATAGTTTCATCCTGTGTATTTAAAAGAATTATAAATATATTTCTGATCCTTTGTGATCAAGTCAAACCCTTTCACATTAGGCATTTAGCTTGACATTGAATATTAAGAAGCTAGACCCTGTGTAGCTGCTGGAGAGGAACATGTTCTTAAGTACATCAAATTGTCAGCACAAACATGACAGGCAGATTTTTAATGATATGTTTAATTGTTTGACAAAAATATTCTTTACATAAAATTTTTCATTTGAATGTTTCCAGAGCAAGCACATTAATAAAAAATGAAATCTGAAATAATTTGTCATCCTTTATATTTCATATGGCCAAGAATAAATAATTCTTTTCAGGTGTTGACTTGCAATGAACTTCGATTTTAAATGCCTTAGTCACCAAATTTTTAGAGTAATTCAAGGTTTGGGGTAGGCCAAGTTTAAATTCCTGATTTCAGACATTGTCTTTATGTAACTGTCAACTCATCATTCAGTCCTGGGCAGTCTGCATCACCCAACTCCTATGAATACACTGTCTGAAGTGACTGCTTTGAATGCTTAAGATGGTCAATGTTTATTTTTCTAATACCTGTTAGCACAACTTCATCTGTTTTATTGTGGCAGGATCCCATTTTGGTTTAGGTCTCTAGAGGACAAACATTCACAAAATGTCAGTGGCTCTAATTCTTTGTGTTACTTCAGTAATGAAGTTCAAAGTGTGCCTACCTGTAATTTCTCACTATGTTATCTGAAAGTTATTCCTTTAATGCTTTCATCTTTCATTCATCACTTTATTGCCTGCTTCACACCATGTAGCACACTGGTTACAAAGCACTAACTTAATTTTTTTAACACAGTAACTTCCAGAATTTTATCACTAGTCAGATTATGCTCAAATTAAGAAAATGCATTTTTAAAATGCTTGTATTCTTCTTTTATATCATTTCAGAACAACCGTTTTAGAGAAGTTACTGAATAACAACTTGAAAAAACTCTTTCAAAGTGAAATAAAGGCTTTATTTTGAAGTTGGCAGCATGAAGATTGAGGGGGCCTGAGAATAGCAAGCTAACACCTCCCTTTTGTGAATGGAGACCCAAGGAATGGCAGAAGGAGGCATCAGCACAGTACTTCTCTGTACCAGTATACTGAGAAGCTGCTGGCAGTTGTACTTAAAAGTGATGGCTGTGCAGGCACAGTGCTGGAACACAGCTTCGTTGAGCCCTGCAGGCTCTCTGAACCTCTCCATTTAGCCCTAACACACAAAGAATATGCTCTGTTCACCTCTGCAATTCAGACAGGGTCTTTGACATTACCAGTCCAACAAAGCCAAGAGGTTACCCCAGCCTAAGGGTCAGAGAGAGTCTGTCTCAGCAGTATGCACAAGCAATCCTTGTTCCTTTCTGAACAGAAATTTTGGGAGACCTATTTGTGATCCCAAATTTAAATTCTGCCCTCAGAACGTACAATGATGCCCGTCAGAATCGCTCGGCTGGTTCCATTCATGCTTATTCATTGAGGTGGCTGGGTGCCCATTCACATGGTACCAGACTATTTTCACTGTGTTGAACTGCCAAGAAGAAGAGGTTTAGAAGAACAATCTGCACAGCACTCAAGCTCCTGCTCTTCTGGAGACAGCTTTTTTTCCAGCACTTTTTTTAACACTACACATTTATTTAGTCTAAGAGCTTTAGACAAGTTACAATTCTCAAAAAACATTGCTAGAAGTAACAGGCTGACCTAAGTCAGATAAATGCTGCATTCCCCAAACCAGCACAAGTAATAACATCAGAGGCATTTCAAAGAGACAATGACAAGCCTATCCTTTTTGTGAGATCCCCACCTTTATTACACAGGGCTTTTGTAAGCACCACAATCTGCTGAAAAAGTAACCTACAATGCTTAAACAACAGGCTCCATCCCAAAAGGTGCTGTGCAAATCCCCTTTCATATGGTAACAATGAGTATGTCAAACACAGCTCCCAATGGAGTCTGTGTCTACTCCAGAACTATGAACTCCACTGCAGATTCTAAGACCATATCTGAACGGGTTTGTGGGCACATTAGTTGCAAGTGTTTCACAGCTGCAGAAACAGCAATGCTGTCTGACTGCACTGGGGTAGTGACAAAAAAGATTTCCCCCCCAGTAATACATTTCTGAGCTAGGAAAAGGGTAAATCATTTACATTGCAGTCAGGCTGCTGCACAATTCTAAGCATAGCCTGGCATGACTAATTTTTACTTTTTTTCCCATACCCACTTTGTCTCACTACAAGGGAGAGAAGAAACTCCCTACACTAATTGCCAGATCATTACTTAAAAAGAAACCATGACCATGACCATTACAGCTACCACCCTTGGCTTTCTTGGACCTCCTCAGAAACCACTGTGGCTTTCCTAAACTTTAACGAGCTTGCTTTCAGGGAGATGCACAGTTACTTCTAAGCATACATGTTGTCAGCCCACATACCAAAACTTTTGTTTAGCAAATTTAAGCAGAACGTTCCAAAAAAGTACAATTATAAGCGGAGGCACTGCAAATGTCTGTCTCATTGTAGAAAAGAGAGCATCTCCATTTCAAGCAGACTGTGTCCTCACTGCACATGGAAAACTAGAAAGAAAATCTGCAAGATCAACTTTGTTATAGGTGAATGTTTATTGACAGTTTTTATTGGTCTGACAGGAAGTGTATGTAAGTACATACGGACAGTTTCCATACTAACATACAATTTTCTACTTCCAAGGGACCTTGCTGAATAATAATGTGTTACTTTATCCATAATCATTCCTATAGGCTTTTTCTTGGATGCGTAACACCATTCTCCGAGCATAAAAATCCCTATATTCCTCAGGTAGTTCTTCAAGTGTTTTCAAGGCCCTGTCCAAGATCTGTATAGCTCTAGAGGCTGCCATGGGATCTTTATTTCCGTAGGTGTCAGTCTTATCATAGGACTCAGTAGGAAGGTGCTTCCAAAAGACATTCAGTGCCACTCCAAATTCCTCAGAAATTACATTATGGAACCACAAAGCTGTAGAAAGAACAGTGTCTGAAATAAAAATTACCGTCCAAAACTTCCACGTGACTCAAAGCAAGTGTCAGAATCACCCAAAGTAAATCTAGCTGAGGAAAAGCCTCAACTACTGTATTTTTGTTTATTTATATTCATATGAATATATTGCACTGTACCAAATGTAAGAAGTTTTTCAAGATGTTTATGCTGATCCATAACTTCTCATGAAAGTAACAAATGATGAAGTGTAGAGGTACTCAAATGAAAGCAAAGGATAAGCACGTGTAGGATGAAAGTAAGACATCTTCCCTCGCTCACCTCCCCTCTAAATGCAGATACCTATTTCCACTTAGTCCCTAATCTTGCACATGCTGTCCAGGCATTAATGTAAACCACCAGCATCAGCCAGCTCACTCAGGCAAGCTGCTAATCTTCTCATAAGGAAGTCATGAAGCTTTTCAGCTGTATCATCATGACTGTGATAAGGCATCTTTGCCTCATTGAGTACATAAAGGATTAGTTTAATATGGTATATTTAGGCTATTTGAATTTTAAGCTAAAAGACTGAATGCTGTGTTTATTGCATCTTATTCGCCTGTGGATGCTGAAGACAGAAAAGTTTATTCTGAGAAATCAATATGAATTTTCTTTCAGGTTAGGAAGAGGGGCTGCTTCTACCTCCTTCATAGTAACCACACACATTCCTCAAAAAACATAATTTTTTTTTAGTGATACACACTGCAGGATGCTGACAAAGCTAACACCATTCTCTGGACTCAAAAATCCCTATACTCCCCACTCAGTCTTAAGAGAGCTGAGTGTGTCTCAAGTTTGACTCTGCTCACCCACTGGCAAAAACAAACAAGTATCTGGACTTCATAACCAGAAAATAGGGATGCTGACATCAGCAGCAGTGTGACAGCACTAACTGTAACCAGAAGTTTATGTAGGAAGAAACATAAATGGTAAGTTCAAAATTAAATAACAAGTCCAAGGCTAAGAAACTATTATAAAATAACTTCCTAAAACCCAATTACCTTCTTGCTTACTGACCTGTTTATATTGCATAGATAATGTAAAAGTGACAGGATAAATCATATCTGCTGCAAGCTCATGATGAGTTAATATAAAGTCAATAACAAGTAGGAGTAGTTCAATAGGAAAAATTCAAATTCCCTGACTACCAGAATTTGTCATGTCAGCCCAGGAAGCAGCTTTGTCCTTGTGCAGAAAAATGATTAGGACTTGTCTTTCCATTCCCCAAAGATGATTATAAATCTTTAGAAGGTCCAATAACTCTACCATCCATAATTCCCATCAGACCATGTGCCTCACAATGCTCAAGTGCCAGAGCTACAGAAGAACAGAAATGGTATTTCAGTCAAATTCTGTCACTAAAAAACTAAGGGCACTGAAGTAATTTCAGATTTCAGAAGGTAAGTTTATACTATTAATCTATTAAGACACAAATTCAGGAGCATACAGTGTAAACTTGAGGGAAAGTAAGATTTGTGAGTAGATATAATAATACCATTTTTCAGGTTAATTGTACAGTTGGAAGAAGTAAATGAGTTTTGCCAACATCTTTCAATGCTCCTACTTGTAACACGCCTTAGTAACCTCTTACCATCTCCAAATCATGAATTAGAAACAAGACTGTTTAATACCATGCTATTTATTTGGCAGCATTTGGAACTATTTATTTCTTACCTGGAATAAATAACACATCTCCTGCTTCCAAAACACATTGATAGCGCTTGGCTTTCACAAAAAGGGGATATTTCTCCAAGTCTGGGTTATCCACATCCAGCACCTCTGATTTAGTACCTAGGAAAATTTCAGTGAATAAATATTCCCACTCTTCCAATAGTAACAAAGCATTATCATACTGCTGGAAATGGCACTTCTTTAATCAAATTTAATACTGGTTTATTTCTCATAACCAGGGAAACCTGATGGCACCCCCCATTTACTGAGGAGATGTTCTCCTGTTGTCTGTATTTGTTCTGTAACTGCAATCTTATTAACACTAAATACCACTTTTCCTGACATTTAAAACACCATTTTGAACCCACACAGAACATTTTACTCCTTCAGTTAGGTGCTGAAAACAATCAGGCAAAGCTGCTGTTCTTCTTAGCTTTGACTAAAGCAAACAGGATCAGAGTGAAGGGAACAAATGACTTCTTTTATACCAAGTCATCTGTTAGTGATTATTTTCTACAGTGCAGCACTTGTGAGCTGAAAGGCAGCTACAATCATCAAACTCTGAACTAGGTATCTATGACATGCATACCTGATAAATATAAATATGGTGCATCTCGAGGACTGTACAAAACAACTCGTTTTTTCCCTGTGACTTGGATTAAGAAATTGTCCATCACCTGGGATGAGCATAATAAAAGTGATGTCAGCCAAAAGTTAGAGTGAATATATAGACTTCAACTAATCTAATTACTAGCTTAGAAAAGAGAACTATTAAAACCTTCATGTGTTAAGAATTATCTTCTAAGTAAATTTATTCTGAATTCACTGCACAATGTTAGAAGACAATCTTATTTGAAATCTATTGCATTGCAGCCAGAAACCCCTACAATCATTGCACAATTCCAGACAATTGTACAACTGGAATTTATTTGAATCTGGCCAATGGAGTAAAAGAGAAAAAAAAAAAATGAAAGAAATGTTGAAAGTTACTGTGTTTCAGATTTTCAACTGAAACTCAAAACAGTTAAAAAAGGGGAAACAAAACATCCTTTAATCTTACCAATATGGAATTAGACATAAACCCAGTTAAGATATTATGCCCATGCAATGTATCATTTAAAATCCATCGTACAACTGAATGTGATTCATTTCACTATTTCAAAATACGTGAAGTTTGTTACTATTCTCTGATCTTTGATAGAGATTTTCACCTTACTATCTCAACTCTGTAATGCCATCTGCGACATTTTATGCTAAATCTGTGTATTACCTACATCATAATGTGTCCATAACTGTAATCCAGCTGAGCTGATGCGGAAGACACTAGAGAAAAACTGTTCCTTCTCAAAATACTCTGGAATATGAACATCTTCTGCTAAAGCAGGAAACTGCTTCCTGATATCTGCAATATCCTGAAACAGAAAGGACGTAACTCTTAGAGCACCATCTCTGCACATTTAAATGGGGGAGCATTTCACAGTGATTTCCCATCGTATGAAACAGGGGGTTAGAATTCAGCATTGGCAAACACCTGAAATCAGCAATGCTTTTCAGCATTGACTTGCTCAATGCCATTAATAAGAACAGCCAGAGAGCTGCTCTTAACCGTGGCTGCTAGGAATCCCACTGAAGAAACAAGAGATCAGCAGAAATCCTTTTAGTTTAGTTTACAACAAAAGCTAAAGGAAGGGAGTTTAGCAATGTACTCTTCAGTGATCAGCTAAGCTCCCGTGCAACAGCAACTATTTCAGACACATTGAAGTACTCTGACCTAAATCTAGTCAGATTCACAAACCATGTGACCCTAAGTAAGTTGTATGACAACAGGCTTTAAAAAATATTTCCAAACTGCAACTTTACAATATTAGAACTGTAAATTCCAGTAACTCACCTTCCTAACATCTTCACCCACTGATCGCAAATAGTACTTCTCATCCTGAAGAGAACACAAAAAGGTGATGGTTTGGAGTTTTTTAATAAAAATTACCAAAACACTTAAACAAAGAGCTTGTATTTTCTCATTAATCGAATGCAGAGTTTCATTAACATATGGTACAAATAAAGGGCATCTACAAATTCAGCTACTTTGTTATACTGCCGTTTACTGATGCCTGCTGCTCATCTCGAGAAATGGGAAAAATAAGTTAACTGAAAGGAGAAGAGTAAAGTGTGGGGAGACTGGTCAAATGCTTCAGCATTGCTGTTACTGAACAGACTCAAAGCAAATGCAGATTATAATTTAAGTTCTTCAGTATACTGATGCAGAAAACTGTTTTAATGGGCTTCAAAACTTACAGTATTCTATGTAGCATAAAAGGTAAAAAGCATGTCTACATTTAAAACAATCTGCTTACCAATCACAGTTATCTGAAAAATCCCTAGCCTGAACACTGATATGTAAAGATAATCACACATTTGCTACTCACAAATTATGTTACAATATATCTGGATTTGTATTTTGATAGTCATCAAATTCTAAAATATCTTCATGACATTTTCTCGCAACACATCCAAATGATACAGTTGTTATTTTAAAGCAAGGTTTGATTTCTAAATTTTATACTGGAATTTTTACTCATGTAGGCAGTTTTGTTATCCGAAACAGGATGACTGAAGTTAACCACATGTACACATACAAAACAATTTCTGAGAAAAATTACTCTTCCTCACATTTTTTCCTGTGGCACCAAGCCACAAGAAAGTTACATTAAAGATCAAGTCTTTTTCTGAAGTAAGACTTTAAAATACAATTAATCACTTTCCTCTCCATATACCAGCAAAATAACCAACAGAAGAAACTGTGACACTAAGGAAGTTACCTCAGTAAGAAAGTACTCCTTGTGTTTGACTTCAGCTGCTCTTCGTACAAATATATCAAAAGGCAGAGTTCTGAAATGTAAATATTTGAATTTATACCATGAATCAATATAACCACACGTGGTCTAAACTCTAGATTTACAATAAGGTCCCTTGCCAAATCAAGTATAATGGAAGATGCAATAGGCTTCTCTCTTATTTTTTTTAACTTAGCATGGTGACTAATCAATGTTTGTAGCAGATGTTTGAAGAGTTCTCCCAAGACAGAAATCCTACACTTAGAAACTTCTCTGCTTTCGTAAATTGCTCCAATATATATCCAAACAGAATCCTGTAATTGCAGAGGCTGGAAGCACCTCTGGAGATCCTCCAGTCCAACCCCTTGCCAAGAGCAGGGTCACCTACAGCAGCTTGCACAGGACAGCAACCAGTTCACTTTTGTGTATCTCCATTTGTTCCATTGTTTGACCGTCCTCACTATAAAAGAGGGTGTGTCTGTGTGTGTTAAATAGATTAACAGAATTTCCTGTACCCCAGCTTGTACCCATTGCCTCTTGTCCTGTCACCATGAACCACTGAGAATCTGGCTCCAGCAACCATTTATACACTTTGGTAAGGTCCCCTCTTGAGCTTAGGGGTTCTGAATGGTCTGAGTCACAGAACAAAAAAATGTTTACAGTCAAATTAACACTCAAACTGTGGCAATACTTGCTTGAACTGTTTCTTTAAGTGTGTCATTTTTAGGCTTGTTTACTGTACATTTTTATAAATTTGGAGAAAAGCTCAGCACCAAGAAAACAACAACAGGGAAGACACACATTTATGTGTTTTCTGCTGTGAATTAGTGCAGGAACACAGATAACTATCTTCATTTGCAGATCTACAAAATTTATTTGTTATATGAACTTTTTAAAGAAATATATGCTTCCTCAGCTGTTCAAAACACAGGAATCTTGATATTTTCAAGTGGTTTTTAACAGTTTTCGTTAAATTTACTAAACACAACTTTAGAAGATTCACGAAGAGTCACTGGGCATTAGAGCTGGTCCCTCTGAAGCCAATAAGAGTGTTACATATTTATCTAAATAATGTTCATACAGATTACAGATTTTGGTATCAGTTGATAGCTGAATGGCAAACCAAGCACAAGCAGCAACAGGACATGTATTCATTATGAATTCAATGTTACATTCACTCAGCTCACCATCTCACACTAAGTGTCACTGGATAATGAATTATTGCATGTAAACATCACATTTCAGAGCAAACACCAAGTACCCAGGGTTAAGAGGAAACCGTTCTCAAAATTTTTCTTGATCCTGTTATCTCTTCTCCCAGAATGTGAACCTGCATCTGACAGTACTTAGACCAATCCTCTAAACATTTTAGGCTTGTTTGCAATAGGCAAATACAAAACCCACTGAAGTCAATAGAAAACCAAACAAAATCCAATGCTCTGACTTCAGCCAAACAATTTATCATGTCCACTTACATTTGCTGCTGAAGAAAGTGAGAGCACAGCTCTACTACAGCTTAAACTGATGCATTCTGGTGCTACCCCAGCTCTGCCCTTGCTGTCTGCCCTCATCACCCCATCTCCCCCCCTACAGTAGCACTGGCACTCATCTGACCTCTCCGTGAACCTGCTTACAAAGCTAAAACAGCAGAAAAACACTCAGATTTCTGCAGCACATTACAACCTGGCTGAATGAGTTCCAGAACCAACACAAAAACAGGTAGGAGCACACAACTTACAGCAGAACTGCAGTACTGCTAATGTTCATCTGTAGTTTAATGGAACTGCATGTAAGCCCTCAGAGTTTCTATTATTTTGTTTCTATTTATTCTCCCTTCAGATTAGAAAGAGGGGCTTGCTGTGGAAAAGATCAAAGCTTCCTGAATTTCAAGTGAAGTATGTGACAGTCCTGACACCTCGTGTAATGAAACACCAGCAGAGCATCAGAGAGTCCACATGGCTGTCTACAAACCTGCTAAAACTAGAACTCCAGAACAACTGGGTGTGAACTCACAAGAGATACTAAAAAAAACCCGCAAAATAGAGTGGGGAAAATAAAGTATGGAGATAAGGCGAAGTTACTCAAGTACAACCTAATTTCAAAGATTCAAAAGTTCATTATGCAACGAGCACAATGCATCATGATTGTAACTTGTACTTTTATCCTGTGAACAGCAGGCTCCACTCAGAGACTTGTAGCTTGTTTACACCTACAGCCTACATTCCCACCTGCTTAGAAGTTTAACAGACTGAACACATCCTGTTCCCACTGGGGGAAAACAAAGGACAGCTAAAATAAAGGCATTTACTCTTGAAGAGCAACACACTGACTGAGATTAGGTGAACTCTGAAGAAATGTTCTGGCAGTTACAAAAGAGGAGCTCCAGAGGAGATCAAGTTTTTTTGTGGCCAACATCAAGATTAAAGAGCTGGTGATATGTGTGGTATCCAGTAGTCTGAACATTCTAATAGTTGCACATGCTAACTTTGAAAGGAGTTTGGTTTTAATTTTAACAACACCATTTCTAGAGTGGAATATCACGCCTGCCACACACCAGGATTCAAAGCGGATCAGACCCATGGTGAGTCAGAAATGATCCCTATTCAGTGACATTGAGAATGCACCATATAACTAGAACAAAATACCAGGTCATCTACTGTAGATATCAAGGGTGTTTTGGTTTGTTTTTAATTAACAGCTGCAAGTGCCAGGCTCAGATTTCCTACAGGAGTGCTCTGACAAAATACCTTTACAACAGTTCTTCATGACATCACTTTTAGGGTGCTGTTTGGCCCCCATTTCACCCTCATTGCATTTATTCAGGATGCAGGATTAATAGAAGAGGGAGAAATCTAGGACTACCCTTTGATACCTAATGTAATGTTTTCACAAACTATCTTCCTATGCCTACCCTCAGCTTCAAACAGATGCAAGTTACAAGCACATGCCTTTAAAATACAAAAGCCTTGGAGTGAAGTACCTATACACAAAGTTCTTACTGAGGAAATCCATCTGTGGCACTGCAGAAACATGAATCTTTACTTCTTTAGATCCTTCAGCTTGGCTCAAGTAATCTATTGTCCATTTGGTGGTGCAAGTGCCCAATTCCAGTCCTGTTAGCACTACTGGCTTTCTCTAAGGAACAACAACAACAAAAAATTCAATGGTGAAATGACCACAGCATCCAGTGGAAAAAAAAAGACAGAATTAATTTTTCAAATTACATTCATGCAAACAAGTCAGCTGAATGCCAGAAACCACTACACAAAGTCACGACTAATCTGTTCACAAGCAATGTGAATCAAATGCTGAAGGCTGAAACAAAATGCAGTAAGTTATGGGACTGTTTCTCTTTTAACTATGGCTTCTTTCCTAGTTGGGTAAGGAAGGCTATGGAGAGGCAAAGACAATTATAGCCCACACTTTGTGCTGGGGCCATTGAGGAATCCAACCACTCGAAGGAATAGATTTAATCTTTTTAGCCAAGGCTTTGTACAACACATGCAAAAGCCCACAGAGTTAAGGTGCAGACTGTGAGCTGTGGTGATGCTGTTATGTTCTCATCAGAGAAGCTCTTTCCACCTCTGTCAAGGTTCCTTGCTGCTCACAACCGCGAAAAGGTGTGCCTCAGCCAGCACACAAAAACTAGAAAGAAACTTTTGCTTTTAATTGGACATGAGAGGGAGGAGGGGGGAATAAAGCAAGAGATGACCGATCACACTTTCTAACCACTGCCAAAGGAAATGGACTCTTTCAGAGATCAGCTGTCGGAGCTCAGAGAGGAACTGCCTGTAGAAGCTTCTTGCTTCTGAACTCCCGTTCCCTTCAATTGATCAGGGCACCTCTCCAGAACACCAAAACCCAAACCCTGAGGTTTGCCTGCACCCGCCGTGCCCGCCGAGAAAGGGTCCCCGGACACCTCCCGCCTTGCCCTGTGTCCCCGTGGACTGCCACCCGCCCCGGCGGGTCCCGCTCACCGCTCCCCGTACCCGCGGGTAGATGTCCCGCAAGAAGNCGGCCACGGCCGGCTGTTCCCGCCGCTCCACGGCCACCGCCGGCTGCTCCCGCCGCTCCATGGCCACAGGCACCGCGTCCGCCGCGCCGCTTTCCCCGTAACCAAGAGCCAGCGCAGAAGCGTTCCTGCCTCTCCCGCCGGGCAAGGGCCGGGAGCTCGCGGGTCACGGAATTGTTACGGCTGGGAGGGGCCTCAGGAGAGCATCGAGTCCAACCCCCCCGCCACGGCCGGGGCCCCTGGAGCAG
>VZRO01008047.1:1017-18418 GCA_013397915.1 Daphoenositta chrysoptera | reverse complement strand
CGTACTCGTCTCTGTGGCCTCCGCTGCACCCTCCCCAGCCGTTCCTTGTCTCTCTTGTACGGAGAAGCCCAGAAGCGGACACCGCAGTCCGGACGCGACCTCACCAGGGCCAGCAGAAGGGACGCCTCCCTGCCCCGGAGGTGACCGGGGTCGAATCCCCTGAGCCGGCGCGGTCGGAGCCCGGACCGCTGGCGCCGCGGCGGAACGGGCGGCGGCCTCAGCCGCGTTTCGGGGAGCGGGCGTTGCGTGAGGACGGGGCGGGGCCGGGCCCGTCATGGCGCNCGGTTTGCCAGCACCGCCGGGCCTGGGACCGAGGGCCCTCAGCGGCGCGTAGTGGTGGTGAGGATCACCAGCCCCTTCGCCTGGCTCCGCAGCCGCTTCTACTACCTGCTCATCCGCCTCTACTTCGACCAGGAATTCAGCATCGAGGAGTTCAAGCGTGGGGCCAAGCAGGTGAGTGGGCCTGGGGCCTCGGGGCGAGGAGAGCGGTCGGCCTGAGGGGAAAGGTCCTGCTGATCCTCCCCTGGGGCTGCAGATGCCGCCGGTTATTTCCATGGAATTATAGAATCAGGTAGGCTGGAAAAGACTTCGGAGATAATCACAGATTCACAGAATAAGTGAGGTAGGAAGGGACCACAGTGAGTCATCTGCTCCCAAGCTCCCTGCTCAAGCAAGGCCATTGTAGAGCACATTGCAGCGGACTGTGTCCAGACGGGTCTAGAATATCTGCAGCCAGGGAGACTCCACAACCTCTGGGCAGTCTGTTCCAGTGCTCGGTCACGCTTACAGTAAAAACTCCTGCCTTGTGTTCAGCTGGAACTTCTCGTGCATCAGTTTCTGCCCATTGCCTCCTGTCCTATTGCTCGGTGCCACTGAGCAGAACCTGGTCCATCCTCTTGGATGACCCTTCTTTAAATATCTGTACACATTGATGAGATCCCTCTCAGCCATCTCTTCTCGAAGCTGCACGAGTGCAGTCCCATAAGCTTTTCCTGTAAGAGAGATGCTCCAGTCCCCCAGTCCTTGCTGCTGGACCAGCTCCAGGAGCTCCAGGTGTGTCTTGTATGTTGAGTCCAACCTATGACCAAACACAAACCAGTCTCTGGCATCGGTGCCATGTCCAGTCTTTCCTGAACACTTTCAGGGATGATGACTCCACTGCCTCCCTAGGCAGCTCATTCCAATGTTTAACAACCCTTTCCATGAATAAATTCTTTCTGATGTCCAGCCAGAGGTTATTACGTGTGGACCGTTGTAGTGCTAATGTGCTCCTGTGTGTAAAATACATGGAGTTCCCCACTGCTGGCTCCCAGCACCACACTTTGTGGGGAGTGAAATAAGCAGAGGTGTGCTTTTCTTCAGGAATTCTTTGTCTTCGTAGATTCCACAATTAAAATGAGCTGGTTAAGCCATTCCCAAAAACAGCGTGAAGGAAGGTGCTTCCAAGCGTTACAGAGACTTTAAGGAGAAATGTATCTCTTCTTAGCAGGTTTTCCTGAAATGATAAAGCTTAGACAGGTTAGAGCTGGTGGATGTATTTGTTTCTCCAAATTTATGAGCCCAGTAAGCTTTGTCAACAGTATGTGTCAAAGAGGTAGTTATCTATAAGCTAGTCATGTAAAAATTACAGAGTTACCTGTTGGGAAACTTTTTATTATTATATTTACTTTTAACAAAAAAAACCAGCTCAAAACAACACATCAGGGGGCAGAATGTTAAAATAATTAGCATCAATTCAAGAGAGGAAAAAACCCACAACCTACAACAGTTAATTTGACATATGTGCAGAACCACCTGCTTTACCTGGCCTGTTTTTTGGGGGTTTTGTTTTAGTTTTTGTTTGTTTGTTTGTTTATTTTTACTTGGTGTAGAGTCCTAAATACACTGTCCTTCACAAGTGCATTACTTGAATATTTAGAGGCATAATTGTATGTAAATATCCTTGCAAAATTGAGGGGGGAAAGGGGAGTTGAGTTTCCTGAAGTCTAGAGATGAAACCAAATTTCTAAAGAAAATTTCCAAATTGCAGCATCAGTTTTGACTGAAACCAGAAAACGAGTTGGAAAAGAGGGCAGGGGAACAAAATATTTACAGGGAAAGACATAGACTGTTGGAATTATCAAAAAGAGTAAAAACAACACACAAAGTACTGCAAAGCTTTTTTTATTTTTTTTAGTAAACTATGGATTCACTTGCCTATTGAAAGCTTTGATGATTTTAAAGAGAGATTGAAGAAATCGTATGTTTTTATCAGTTCATGAAATCACTTTTGTAATGCTGGAGGGCTTACATTTCAATGGTGATACCCTCTGCACATATTGAAATCTTAAATCAGGGAATATTTGGGTAGCTTGTCATATGCTTATGGATTTGTCTGAAAAAGATGCCAACTTAGAGTTTCTTGCTCATGTTTGGTTTTTGGTTTTTATTTTGGTAGGCCTTTTCTGTTGTTTCAAAGCTGCTGTCTCAGCGTAAACTTGACCTGCTGGAAGAACTTGTATCAGCTGAGGTAAATGCTCTCCACCTCCTATTCTAGCAGTTGATTGTCTGTTATAAAGTAACGTGGGTGCATTCAGCCTGTCATTATCTACACGTTGGCAGTTTGGTTTAATTTGGGAAAAACAGCGTAATGCAGAGCAGGGCAATTGTTTGTCCTGCAACTTTTTTGATTTCAAGGCATGAAACTTAATTCGAAGTTACTGTATTTAAAACAAAATAAAATACATTTTAGCTGTTGAGCATAAAGACCAAATGCCAGAAAGATTGTTGGTGTACCAGGAAGGATGGAAAGGCAGTGGGCTCTGGATGGCAGGTGGAATTGTGTGTCTCTGGGTGTAGGTAGGTGCCTGAAGCAGACTCAGTCTGTGCACCAGAATTCAGGTGAAGAAAGAAGCTGGTTTGTGCTCATCCCTGCTGCACTGATACATTCCCACACCCCTCAGATCATACAGCTGATCACTAGGTTTGGCTGGAAGGCCTCAGTCTTGTGTCATAGTCTCAGGGATATGACTGACCTGGTTAAACATCAGTGCTGTGTTTTCTGTGTTTTTTATGAATTTTTAATTGCTGAAGCTGTCTTGGCCTTCCCAGGGCATGGAGGTAGCAGATGCATCAGAGTCAAGTGGAGGAGACACTCCAGGTCTATGTCTGCCTTGTTACAGGATGTCATTGTGGCCTGTCCTATTGTCACCCATG
This sequence comes from Daphoenositta chrysoptera, assembly GCA_013397915.1. Lineage (NCBI taxonomy): Eukaryota > Metazoa > Chordata > Aves > Passeriformes > Daphoenositta > Daphoenositta chrysoptera. Next base: position 15,223 of record VZRO01008047.1, on the reverse strand, counting down.
CCTTTGCAGCAAAAACTTGGGTGCTGTTCTAGTGCATCCCCTCTGAACAATCTTGCCTCCTCTCTCTGAACAGAGATAGCAATAAAACGTGAGTTTGTTTCTTGCAGTCCTTTTGAAAGGGCATCTTCTCTGCTTCTTCTTGAAAGAACTTCCTCTGGTCGTTGTAAATTTTTCAGGTTTACATTGTTGTAGGGACTTCACGTTAGCCAGGGATGTAGCAGATGAGGCTGTGATCCCACACTACTTTGTTATTTGTTTGGCCTGTGAATTTTGTACTTGCAAAATGCACTAGAAACCAATGTCTTATTGTGAAGATTGCCTCTTGCTTCCATGTAACCTCTGAATTTGTTATTCAAAAATGGTAAATCAAGTTAGGGTAAAAAATGAGGAGTAGTTAAAAATAAGTTTGCAGTTTTGTCCTTCCTTGTGACTTGACTTTCTCTTGTGGTGTTTGAGGTGCTACCTCTGTGCAGTTTGTGCACCCCACCATTTTCTACTTAACACAGCTGTGTAGATCATAGGACACTTAGTATGGATGTGAGCATCATACGGAAATTAATTTCCAGGGGAATGATTTTTCATTATTTTCAGATTTGCAAGTGTTTAAACTTATTCTAAATGGAGTGTGGATCACAAAATGTCAAAGCTAAACTCATTGGTAATGAAACTGATTTTCAAATAAATTTGTGCAAGATAACTAAGAAGATATTGAATCAAAAGTTTAGGAACCTGCACATAGCAAGAATCAGTGGTGAGAAGCCAGAGTGTGTGATTGTGGGAGCAGGCTTCACTGGGGTGTTCTGGGCTGGCATGGCTTGTGTTGCAGCTGCTGTTTGGACAGTGCCTTTTCTAAACATTTTTTAAGATGCTTGGTTTTCATGTGTTTTGAGCAGTAAATGGACCTTCTTCAACCCTGCTGAATTAGGGTTTAGGAATGCCCAAACTTCCCAGTGCCTTTTCACTTTAGCTGTTACATATGAAATGTTTTAGCAATACAGCTCATTTTATTAACTGCAGTAGAAATAGATTGTTACTTAAATTTCCTAATGAAAAACTAAGTGACAGTTTTTCTGAATTTAGGTACTTCAGGTGCTGAAGGAAAAGATTTCTTTGCTCCCTGACAGCCACAGGGATGCTTTAGCAGCTGACATTGAGGCAATCATGTACACAACAGAAGGAGATGTTCGCATTTACTATGATGATGATGGTATGTTTAGAATCCTAAAACATTGCAGCAACGAGCAGTCTTATTTCCTGGATTTGCTACTAAACAGACATTTGCTTTACAGATGTGGTTTTGAGTACTGTTTCCCATTCCTTGTTTCTCTGTTTGTAATTCATCTATATAAAATTCCTTGATTTCCTTTTAAACCAGAGACAGAGGTTATTATTAAGACATCATAGTACTGTTTTGACTTCTGTTTGGGTTTTGCTTATTCCTCTTCTTTTGTACAGAATTTTATATTATTAGTCCTCAGCAATCTGAAAGCATTGAAAAACAATGGTTCTGATATATGCTGAAAGCTGTGTGCTTCAACAATGAAAATGCATCCCACAAAAAGAATAGTGAAGGCTGGATAATGAAATTAATTTTGCTGGTTTAGTATTTCTGTCATGAAATATAGTTTCTTCTAGGACTCCTTGATTGTTTGTTTTTTTTTTTAAGCTAGTGATGAGCTCAAGCAAGTTTTTCTTCTGGTTGGATACCAGCATTGTGTGCTCTGTTCACTATCAAACATAGTGGAGATGATACGTGGGTCTAACTTTCAGTCTTCAGTTGAGCATTTCAAGTTGTCAAACCCAGTGAGCTTTTTTCCTGGTTTGAGAAATAGGAAATTTTTTCCCCTCTTAGATTGCTCCCATGTTTGAACTACTCTACATACATTTGTTGTATTAGTAGTGAGTTTGGACTTTGTGGGAACCAACCTTTTTCATATAGTTTCATTATATATGCTGTCACACCACACTCATGGTAAAATACATATTTTTTTTTACAGAGTGTGTTTGTATTGCTGCTAAACAGCATGAGTATGGCTTTAAATAGCTTTATCACTCATTATGGCTGAAGTCAGCTGTCCTTCCAGGGACTCACTAGAATATGTGCTAGGAAGCAAATAGTAATATTTGACCAATGAGAAACATGAGCTCTAACTTAAGTTTTGATTTATTTCCAACAGGGAGAAAGTTTGTTAGCATCCTGATGTGCTTCTGGTATCTGAATGGTGCTAATCTACCCGATGAAGTACCAGGTGAAGCCAAAGTTTTCCAGATTGTGTTTGGAGATGAAAACACAAAAGAAAAGAAACATCTTTTAATGGCAAACTATGAGTAAGTTTACTTGTCCCTTTCTATTCCCACATCCATGAGGTACCTGCGTCATAAGCAGTTCTGCAAGCACTCTCACTGTGCCACTGGAGGACCCAGTGGGTTTTAATTTACCTTTATCCTAATCTAAATTAATTCTCATCCAGTTTTCCAGTTCTGATTTTAGGGCCAAACTTTTTAAATACCCCTAAAGTCATTATGTTATTTCCTCACTTCTGAGTTGATATTGATGGGAACTCTTTCTCTATCAGGAAGAGCAGTATTTGGAGCACTGAATGAGGTTCTAATCCTCAAAGCACACGTTAGGAAGATGGATTTTCATAGGAATGCTTATAAATAATGTCTGTGTTTGTGTACTGATGTCAGAGCAGTGCAGAAAATATCTACACAGTTGGCAAAATATACTGAAAAAAGATTCTCAGAAGCTGGTAGAAATGAGGACTTTTGTGTGATAATGTAGTATGATCAAGGATTTCTACACCCACATTTGAAATTGAAAATATGGAGTCTAGGTGATGAGGAGCTCTGAAACAAAGGTAACACTCATGAGGAGACCAGTACTTTTTGCCTGGATGAATCCATCCCTTAGCTGAATTCAGCATCTTCCTTAGAGTTGGAGGCTTTTGAGGTTACATTAACCTTGAGAGCCTTCCCTTGAAGCCTAAATATGTTCCCAATCCCACAATCCCCAATCCCAGTGGATTTGCACCTGATGGCACAGCAGTAATATTATACTGCTCTTGTCCATGACATGCAGGTTATTTGAGAACATCAGTGTTCTGCTTGAAGCTCAGATTTATCTTTAGATAAGGGAGACTCAGTATTACTGCTAACTTGATCTTTGATGTAGTTCTGAAAATATATTATACTTAACTAAAAATTAATATTTTCAAGTAAAATATGGAGCACGTTTGCCTTTCGCTTACCACCCCATTAAATGAAACACTTTATTTACAGATCAAGATCTTCCATAAAGCTTTATTCATATTCCTGCTGTGAAAACTGAGTGCTTTCTTGATATCAGGGTCTTTAGTGTTGATGCTTGATCCTGTCTGTGGGATCTGAACCAAAACACTCTGAAGTCAGTGTATTTTATTTCTTACTATAGAAATAATTTTTATCCTCCATTTTGGGGCATAAACATTAAGGTTTAAGTAGCTTTTACAGCAGTAAGTTTGAAGTAAAATATTTCTTTATGATTCCTTGTTGCTCCTTAAGATCAAGTAAATTTTAACAACTCTTCACTTATTCTCTTTCCTTTTTCAGATTCCAAAGGGAGTTTACAGAAGGAGCAAAACCAGACTGGACTATTACACGGATTGAACATCCAAGGCTATTAGAATAAATGCCTTCTACAGCCTTTTTATGTACCATTGTAATTGTACTGATGTAACAAATACCAGGCTTTTTTAGGTCGTTTATTCCCTTCCTGCCCTTTCCTCCAAAAGAGGGATGAATTTTCTACGTATGATTTCCAAAAATTTTTGCTGAAGCTTGCACTGTGCTGCAGCATTACAACAAAGACTTTTCCCTGGAACAGGCTGGTAGTAATTTAATTGGTTCCAATGCTCATCCAAGGCATTTAGACAGCACAGTTTCATTCAGGCAGGTGTTATGGATATGTCGATTTCTTACATTCTGAGAAGAAATGGTACTATTTGAAAATAAACACTTAAATGACTGATGGCACTTCTGAGTTACCTTCCTATGTTTCTTTTTCTCCCTAGGGACTGTACAATATATTAACTGAATAATAATATGCAAGATGAAATAGAGGTAGATGGACTTCTTAGATTGTCTAGCCTCAGCAGTTCATTTTGAGGTAATCTTGCTTTTGAATATATTTGAGATTAAGAAAGTTGGAGCTGCTATTAGTTTTTGCTACAGGATTGGAGTAAGAAAAAGCTTTTAGCATTGCACTGGGAAAATGGATCAAAGAGATAGATGTTTTTGAAAATTAGAAAAACCCATTCCGTTTAATTCAGTAATATATAGTTTAGAGAATTATAGAAGAAAAATCAGTTGAAAACATGAATTTAAAAGAGGAGCTGATAGCGAAGTTAAATTAAGTCTTCTGTTTGAAATGTGCATTAAAGAAATTACGAAGTCCTTAAAATTAGATGTTGCAACTGAACAATTTCCTCGTTCTCATTTTATCTCTGGTTTCTGGAACATGGGAATCCTGGTGTAAGTTGCTTGAGGCTTCTATATGCAAATCAACAGGAGATCATAACAGGTTTCTTCATCCCTTATATCAACTTCAAATATAAAGCCAACTTTCTACCAAGGCATGTTGTAGACATTAGTGCAGTGTTTTGAAAGTGTAATTACTGTGATTCACAGTAATTGTAATTGAAGGTATAAATTAAATTTTCCATAGTTTAGCTCTTTTGATCCAATGACTTAATGAGGGGAACATCTAAAGCTTTTCAACTAGTTGATAACACACTTTTGCTGCAAAAGATGTGATTGGAAATTTGCATGCACTGTTTTATTCTTTTGAAGTTGTTTATGTCTTGTGGCTTGGAGCCAAAGGGGGCAGCAGTTCGATATTTGGAGTTTTTTCCCCACCTCTAATCTTCAATTAAAAAATTATCCTGGAGACTGCAAATCTCCAACAGACACAGAACTACCCATGGACTTACTGCACCATAAATAAATCAGAAAGGCATATAAATTACTAAGCCTCCTGTATTGGAAAATGGCATTCTCCCACACTGAATAAAACTGGTGTAATTAAACTGGATTTATAGTCTAATACTGGCTTCAGAAAAAAGACACTACCCCATCCCAGAAAAACCCTCACAAACCAGCCCCAAACCCAACTTGTAATGGACAAACGTGGAAGGTTTGACTCCTTTTTACCTGCCATCCATAAATTCTCTGTCCTAAATATGCTCATCATAGCAATTAATCAGTCTGAAGTGATGGTCGTTGAATGGCATTTGTCATTTTATGGCATCCACATTTTCTCTTGTGGAAATACTTTCCTTTTGTGTCATTTGTTCAGGCAAAACAAGAACTTTTGGTTTCTGTGTTGCCATCCAAAAGTAGCAATAAGAAATTATTTTAGTTTCTTCCAGCTAGTTCCTAGTGAATATATTTCTCTATGCTATCGAGGTTGTCCCAAATTCTTATGGCAAAAAGGATGACTAAAGGGTTAACTTTACTTCATGTGACAGATGGAGAGGATATTGTCTTGTAATTTGGGGATTTTCAGTGCTGCCATTCAAATACTTAACTCTAAAAATCATAATGCTAACTTGAGTGTTACAGAATTTGAAAGAAGAGCTAACGGAAGTGTTTTATTGAAAACATCTTCATGATTTGGGAATAATGATGCTCAGCAGGTAACAGTAGAACAGTGTGGGGATCTCTGTGTCATAGCATGCTCTTGCTCCCAGTTTCCCTTTCTGATTAGTCTCAGACATCACCTTTATCTTGGAAATGTGTGTAAGGATCTGGGCATGCTTAATTTCCCTTCCATCTCCTTGCCTGGTGTCCATTTCTGTTGCCTGATGTCTGGGGACATATACAATTGTAACTATGGTGTGCAGCCAAAAAATCCCCATCTAAAATCCCCATTTAAAATATTTGCAGTTTTAGCCCACAAACGTCTCCATTCAGACCCCATTAATTCTTGATAACAATGTTACCAGGTTTGGTGGTGATTTGGGGTATAAAATTAGTATCTCTGTTAGCACCACTGACATGGCTGAATCATGTTACACACAGCAGTGAGGTGACATGGTGTCTGGGCAACATCATGGTTCTTTAGGTTCATGTGGAGTTGGGAAGCCTTAATTTTTTATTTGTTCATCCAAAACTATGATCATGTTTAATAATTCTTGACAGCTGCCTAGGACAATTTCAATAGATGTGCCTAAATCTTGACAAGCACTAATTAAATCTGGCCAACAAACCTCCCATTAATTCGCACACCCCTCTCACCAGTAGATGGCCTTGGTCACAAAGCTATTGTGGCTGGGAAGTGACTGGCATTAATGAGAGTATAAGCAGGGTAGAGGATAAAATCGTAGAAGCATTAAGTGCTATTTAAATAATTTAGATTTGTCTTATTAAAAAGTCTATATTTTTTCTGGCTTTCATCCCGAGTCCGTGATAGTGTCTTGTGTTTTCTCTGCAGTGTCTGCCCATTTTAAAGTGGCAGTTAATCTGCATTCTTAGCGTGGGAAAGATGAGCTATACACGTGAATTCATGCAGGCACCTCTGTGTCTGACAGTAGCAAAGCTAATTTTTATATTCACATTTCAAAATACGTTTATCATGTTGATTGTGGTTCCTTTCCCTCCTGTCCCAGCATTGTCTGGTTACTTCAAGGGACACATTCATCTTTCTCCAGTTTTTAAGGCATGTTCAAGTTTGACCTGATCATCACTTTGGGTTAAATTTAGTTAACTATTTCGAGGTCTTATGGCTGAGAATCTGTTTAGTAGTAAAAGTCACATTGTTTCTCACAGTAGCGATCATACTCCTTCAAAATTTCACAGCTCCCTTGCTTTTTTTGTTGTTGTGTGGTTAAACCTGATTTCTGCCCCATGTGCCCTATTAGCTGCAGGTGGGGGCTTTGAGATTTCTCACAGGCTGTAGTCACATGATGGCTCACAGCTTATAAGAGATGGAATGCAAGAATGTGTAGTGCTTTCAGTTTCATTTCTCTCTCGTACACGGGTGTGATAGCTGATCTCTAGGCACCGGACCACATGTAGGCACGGGAAGAGGTATTTAGCTGTTAAAAAGAGGTATTTAGCTGTTAAAAAAGCAAGCATTGCCTGCACAGCTGTGCTTTTGTTCTTCTAAGGGAAAAGCAGCTGGGGCAAATGCAGTTGCACAATGAGCACTGACCGCCCTAAGTCATAGGAGTTCCCCTCCTTGTCTTTTACCTTCATTTTCCATTACTGGTGTGCCAGCCTTTTGGATTTTTACAGTATTGCCATAGCATAGAGGTTGGGTAAGTCACTGTGAACTTGTGCAGCAGTACTGAAAACCCTCCCGTAGTCAATGCTGTCTGTTATGTGTATTTTGTCTGATTTCAGTGCTGCGTGCTTTTGCTAATACAAAGTTCTCCTGTTGAAGTNGAGCAATGGGCGGGGGGCACAGGGGCGGTGCATGGGTGGGGTACAGGAACCAGTGGGGAAACGGTGAGGGAGGGAAAAGGGAACAAGGGCCAGTGGGAAGTGGGGAAGGGAGAACTCTCAGGATCAGGGACATGGGAGGTAGAAAGGGGGCAGGGACTGAGGTACAGTAACATAATGAAACAGAACACCTTGGGAGAGGTCCCAGCCCTGCCAACCCAGGAAGAGGAGCACTGCAGCCACCCCCACACCAATTCAGACCACCACAAAAGTTGTTCAGGGGACACTGTTATGCATTTTAATGGGAGCAGACTGCAACTTCTTCTCTGCCTTTGAAGTTATTCCATCAGAAGTAGAGGGAGGCTAAAATTAGACATACTGTATTTTCTTGTGTGCTATTTCATTCCTCCTCTGCTGTCGCAGAAGAAAGCTTTTCATAGTGAGCTTGGTACTGTAGTGCCAACAGAGGCACTGTGAGGGAAAGGAGCAGGACAGCAAAGCAAAGTGCAGAGGAAGTGGCATATCACCAAGGATGCAGCCCTTTGCCTTAAGGACATGGGGTATTTGGAAACAAGTGGTGGCTTGAACGTTCCTCTAAATTATATTTTGCAGTTGACAGTAATATTTTGCATAAAAAGCTCTACTTGTGGATGGGGAAGAAGCGTGACCTTTCAAGATCAGAGCTGAGGTCCCACCTTAAGTTTGCAGAGATTTCCTAGTCTGACTGGGGAGGTGTGGGTGAGGCTACCCAGGTAAAGGTGGCGTAAATTAGAGCAACTAAAGGCTGTTTCTGCCTTACATTAATTAGCAGCTGGCACATCCCTAGAAATCAGAATGAAAAAGGAGAGGGGCAGGGAAAATGCCTTGTAATTCCTCTCTTCTGAACTTTCTGGAACCAGTTGGCAGGTGCAGCAGCCATAAGGTTGGTGCCATCTGCCAAGCCCAGAAGTGGAAGTGGTGCAATTGGATTAAGTGGGTACCTTTTTCCAGCCCGTGGGGCTGTCCCAGCATTGGCTTCTGTGCTCACTCATGGCATCAATGCTGTTTGTTCATGTTGCTCATCTGTACTACAGCCAAACAAAGGTCATTAGTTGTAATGTTATTTTTTTGTCATGTGTGTTTCGTTTCATAAACTGAGAACAGATGAATATAAATAATGCTTTGGGGGATATTTCTAAAAATACTTTCAAAGGAAACAGGATTGAGGGACTGCAATATAAAGTGACAAACAAGGTAGTGAAAATGAATTTTTGTAGTCCAGAATTCATGTCATGCAAGGCCTTGACCATTAACTAGGTGAACATCTAATCACTACTGCTGTGATTGGAATGGAAATTGTCATGAAGAGGTCATTGGAAGCTGCCTGAGTTGTCTTATTCTTTATGTTCAAAGTACATGTATTATTAAAATCTGTAATGAGCTTAGTCAAGTACTTTATCCTTTTAATTATCAGTGGGGTAATTGTCCCTTAGGCCTGCCTCAGGCTCAGCTCCCTACAGCAGAACCTTCTGAGCTCTTAGCCTGTTTCCTACATTTTTGTCATTAGTGTCATTAAGTCATGGGTGGTTTTTTTCTGAAATAAGATATTTTTCATAAAGCAGAGCAATAGAGAGATTGCTGATCCTCTGGGTGCATTGTGCCCTGCTTATTGGTGTAGGAATTCTGTCTGGACTTCTGCTGAGATGTGCTCTTGGGAAGCATCATTCCTGCTGTTGTAAAGCAGTCTCTGCCTATGAAAGCATGAAGCAAACCCAGTGGTGTGAGAATTAAACTGTGTGATTTCCATCTTACCATAAGGTTCCAGCCCACCACCTAAGAAGGTAGTAAAGCATTTGTACAAGTTCTTGTAAAGATGGTAGAACTGTTGTGGCTTGAATTGTAAACTTACTGTGTATACACTTAAAAGTTTCAGAAGCAAATCTACAGATCAGATGTTAAGTGTCTGAATTTGCATCAGCTGCATTAAGACAGTATTTATAATAAAATCTTAGCATAATTTCTGCTGTGAGTAAGGGAGGGCTTTTTCCTTTGTTCACATTGTTCTGTGGTGGTTTTTGTTTGTATTTAGTTTTTTGTTCTCTCATACCAGCAGTTAGTCAAGGCTAGAGAAAGTGTTCCATTGCCTAAGACACAGCATAGACATCTAAGGGAAAAGTGGATTCTTTATCAGTCGTTTTTATATATGTCATGTTCTACTTTCAGATTCTGTGTTGGAAAGAAGTGGGGTTTTAAAGCCAAATTGGTAACATTCACTGACTTTCTCTGCAGTGGAGGCTGTTGCTTCCTGATGGAATCATTTCCATACATTTTTGCCCAGTTCTCTGCCAGTGCAGTTCGTGCTGCAGGGTCTCCTGCAGTGTACAATTTAACCTCTTGCTTTCAGTTCACTGAAGTATTTGGGTTTCAGCAGGGGTAGCTGGGTGAAAGTTAGTGCCTGCATTATACTGGAGATCTGCTTAAGTGATCTAACAGCTCCTCCTGACAAAATCTGTAAAATTATAATAGCAGAAGTAGACAGAGGAAGGGGATCAAAGGTGGATGGTAATGCAGGATTCATATAAAGGGGAAGCTCTATGTATTCTGTCTCTAGAGCAGAAGCTGAAGCAGCCCTGAAATGAAAGTCAGTTTAGAAAATGTGAGAAAAATAGAGAAGGTTGGTGTTCTGACTGAATGTTCTCTCTGATAAAAGGCTGGAGAACCTTCCTTACAGCTGAGGCAAGGAGAATTTCTTGTAGAATTCTGAGGTGGTGTCCTGGGTATCAGGAAGAAGCAAATTCTAGAGGCTTTATAGTGAGGAAGGTCTTCAGAACACTTTATAAAGTGAAGACACATGCTGAAACCTTCACTTGCAAGAACCAGGGATTCCTTCTCTCTAGCAGTAGTCAATACCTTCTCATGAGACTGTCTGATACATTCAGTCTGCAGTCAGATGGCCTTTGTGAGTTTTTTATTTATTTACTGTCACACATCCCTCTTCTTTCCTAACCTTCTTGCAGATCTAGTAATGGCTATTTGAGGAGTTGGTGATACTCATTCACAGATGCATTAATCCCATTGCAGTCCCACAATCATTTGATTGTCTTTTCTCAAAAATCTCAGTGTCTCTAACAGCCTAACCATTCTGCTGTGGATGACCCTTCTGTATTTATCCGGCGTGTTGGAATAATTTCCTCTAATTTCATATTTAAGAATTTTCAAGCTTAGTTTGCAGGATCTCATTTCTTCTGTTAAGCATAGCAGCAGAGTAGTTGAGATTTCTCCCCAGCATTATTTCCGACCCTGTGTGTGAGCAGTAGGGATTTCTTTCCTTGGTTAACTGGGGCTCTTTTGTCCAGTCACACATTACCACCACAGTTTTTTTCCCCCCTTGTTTTTAACCTTGTGCAGTCCTACTCTTTCTACTATATTCAGTATGCTCTTCCCTTCTTTCTTGTTCTTTTTACTTTCTTAATGGTGCATTAAGTAATTACTTCTTTCATCCTGTGCCCAGAAAAAAGATAAAATCTGTGTTTCAAAGATTATGCCCAAAGCTACTTAAAAAAAGATTTGCTGATTCAGACGTTCAAAAAATGCCAGAGAAAGGCCAGCTTTAGTTTCCTGTACTCAGATTTTCGTGAGCTCTTATCTTGCTGCCTGTCTGCAGGTCTCTGCTGGGACAGGCATAGCTGTGTCACTTGAAGTCAAGGCCTGTCTAAATGCCAGTGATTCTAAAAATCGGCCAGTGTACCATGTCACAGTTGTGTACCCCCTCCTGCACTGATCTCTAGTCATATTCTTCATATGTAAATTGATACCCCAACTCTCAATACAGTGTATTTGATACATAAAGTTTCTGTGTCCATTTAAGCACTAATCCAGGCAATTGTTTGAACACAAAAGACCTAATTGTTTGGTTTAGCTTCCCTGCTGCTTTACTAAAACAGTGACCCTTTAACTTATATTTACATGATCTTTCCTTTTTGCTTAAATTTTTCTTGAACTTTCACTAGACATTTACTTAAAAAACCCTCCCTGTACCATTTGGGTGTAGAATGAGCTACAAAGCAAAGAGTATTTTAAAAGGATTCATTTAGAAACACAGTGTTGCCTGCTTGCTTCTTAGCTGGTTTGCTGGGCTTTGAGGTTTGTAAGAGCTGTTGTGGGGGAGTTTTGAATCGCTTTCTCTTTTAATTTCTTGTTTGCATTCACAACAGGCTGCCTGTTTTAGTAGTCTTCTATATTTCTCCCCAGTGGACTAAATTTCCTGTTTTCTTTGTGAACATCACCATATGTAATTGTTTTACCATTCTTGCTTTCTTCCTGAATGATTTGGGAACTATTTTGGAGCCTTTATCCAGATATACATCCCTCTCCCAAGTGTATGAGCTCTCTTATGTTCCCAGGTTAGTCCTGAACACGACTCTTTTGAAATCCACATATGCACTTTCATTTTGTTTTTTCTTGTCTGCCTTTGTGTTGCATTTCTTTGTGGAGCCTTGACAGCACTATTGCAGTGTCTGTGTTGATACCACAGCTTTTGAAACACACAGGTATCTGAGGGAAGTGGCTTTATGCTGTTGCTTCAGTTATTCTTAAACTGGTAGTCCTGATTAGTGATGAAAACCACATCTGAATATATGGTGTTTGTGGGTTTGCTTGTGTATTGCTTTTTATGTTTTGGTTTGGGTTTGCTGGTTATGATTTTTTTTCTATTTTTTTCCCAAATGCCGCATCCAACTTAATGTTTCGCAAAGTAAATCACTGAATAAATTTGTAACTTCTGTCATCAGTGCCTTAAATGCCTGAGGTGGTTCCTGTTTTATATTCACAGGGCTGAAGTTGCACATAGTTAAAATCCTGTCATTTCAGCATGAATTATTTTATTAAATCATATTTTATTCACATGCCTTTTCTCTTTCAAGGTTCTCTGGTATGCATCAAACACTTGCACGTTAGTCCTACAGTCTGCTGTAGCAGCTTAACTTGGATTAATTTCTTATGCTTCTTAGTTTGTGAAACAGCTCTTGGTTTTGAGTTTTAGCTTCTGTGTTTTCCACGCTTCACTTTCTCCTCTTTTTTTGATTTTCCCCCTAGAAATTGTCTAGAAAGGTTGTATTTTCAGTAGATATTTGAATGTCTGGCCCTAAATGCAGATCGAAATTCCTAAAAAGAATACACTGTATGTGTTAGGGGATTAAATGTAGCATGGTTATTATAATTTAGTCGAATAGCTCTCTGTTATTGATATCCTATTATTCTCAATGCCATGTTCCATCCTAATATTTGTAATGGTGATTTCTACCAATGCAAAGAAGCAAAACCAAATAAACATGGAAGAAAAGTCACTCTGGAAATGAAAAAGTACTGTTCTTGGTCAGAGAGCACTGCTAAGAGATAGGGATTTGTTTTGTTTTGTCTTGCCAGGAAAGAGCAGACTGTGCTGCGTGGAGTTTCTTCAGGCACTGTGCAAGCTACTGCACAGTTAAGATTATCCTGGGATGGGTCTGCTGGGATTCTTAAACCATGCACTGTAGAGCTGTGTGTGGGCATCCTTAGGCAGTTTTTAAAATAAAAGGTACCAAAGTAAGTCCCCATGTGGCATAAGGCATGAACATTGCAGAGGGGTCAGAAAGCACATGTAAATATATGACATGGTGGCACTACAATCCTGGTGTTTAAGGTATTGTTTCAATTTTCCTCATCTTCCTCATGCTTAATTCTCAGATGTAATGAGAACAATTGTCCTTTTTGCTTGCTACACAGCTTCATGTTTTCCTGGGTATGACTGTTTAACCAGATCACAGAGAGTGGTTTAACAGTGCATATCGTGCACTAACTCTTCAGTGTATTTGCAATGAGGATAAGGTACAGACACCTAACATACAAATCACCCCTAAAAAGGTGTTGTGTTCATACAGAAATGTTAATGTATGTCTGCCCTATAAGCCAACCATGGTAGCTGGTCTTTCTACACCACTGAGAAATGGAAAACCTGCTTTGCATGCAGCTTTCAGAGCAATTTATTATGTTCATTTACAGATGGAAATGGGCTTGGGTCGAGGAGTTCCTAGCTATATCCAGGTTCACTTGCTGAGTCAATGAGAGAATACAGTTCTCCAGTCCAGGCTAATAGAGTTTCTGTGGGGTCAGAGCCTACCCGCTGGTATTTGTGCTTTTAAAGCTTGCATTTTGCTTGTTTGAGGCCTGAGGGCTCTGTTTCCAAAAGCCTCAGTACCTCAAGTTTTGCAGTGACTTTAGCATTTCTGCCTAATACCATTCACTGAAGTCAGCTCATGTAAAACATGACTCAAAACTTGTTTATTCTTATAAATGACTCTTTGATTTCAGTGTGCTTCAGAATAGGCTGCAATTCCCTGATGAGACTGGGCACTAAACAAGGTAAAGTGCTGCCGAGTGTACTAACCCCAGTCCTACCAAATATTCCATAGAAGTACCATGGATTACAGAGTTTCACTCTTGCTTACGTTCTGTGGCTTTCTAGGAATTTGTTGGTTGTTTAGGGTTTGGCTTTTTATTTGTTTGGGTTTTTTGGATCAAAATTACGTCAACAATGCCTGTCACACTGCATAGTTTATAATTCCAGGTTTAGATTCCTTTTATAAATCTGAGCCTCAGCTTCCCAGTTTGGTAAGTTTTCTTAAGTACTGCTAGGAACAGCCCCCGGGCCCCCGCCGCTGTCATTCGTCTCGGGCACCTCCCCGCTCGGCGCCGCTCCTTGTATCGCCACGGCCGTGGCCCTTTGCACTCCGAACTGGCCTTCGCCGCTCCCCTCCGGTTACAGCCA
>VZRO01008045.1:826524-840599 GCA_013397915.1 Daphoenositta chrysoptera | reverse complement strand
TTGTCACCAATAATGCTAAGCTTTTGCTCAAATCCTATTTTATATTCTCGGCACATCATTTTTGTGGTAGGTAACAAACATGAACATGGGAAAAGATTTTGTCTAAGTTTCTTTATTGCTGTTTAGTAATAGCATCCTCAACTGGTCTCAGCTTTGTAACCCATTGGATTGGTCCATCTTTGGAATGAATGTCAGTTTATCAAATGAGTGTGGGTTTCATGTAATGTAATAATCACTAACTGTAATGGTATTCTGACCTTAAATGGCACTATCTAGACCATGTGAATTGAAGTGGGTTTTGAACCCTTGGTGCTTTGCACAGTTTCTGAATAACAGATGTTTTTTGAAATTCTTGCACTTGGTTCTTGCCAACTTACTCTTTTTGTAGTCTTAATTTTGAGCTTTTTGCCTGTCAAATTCTTGCTTTGTAGATGAGAGTGTTATTGAGGATTGCTTCATTTTTGCAATATTACTCTTCAATAGAGAAAATATGAAGATATTGTCCATTTTTTATGCTTGTCTTCTATTTATTTTAATTTTCTTGTGATATAGGTTGATTGCCTTTTCCTTTGATTCTTCTTGCTTTACAGAAGACCAAAGCTGACTGAAGTAGACTTTTTTGGGTGTCATGCTCTTCCTCTTCCTTGTAAATTCTTTTTCTGAGTTACTAGAACACCAAAATTATTTTTAAACTTTTCTTGCTGCTAATGTGAATTTTAGTAATTATAAATTGTGATTTTTGTATTTCATACAACTGATTTGAGTACTTCATAGAGTGTATAAAGACCACGACCACTAAATTGTGACTTGTGTTTTTCTCCATTTTTCACTGTAGATTCAACAGTTAACTGAGACACTAAATAGCATATCATGTGAGAAGGACCAGTTATTAGCTGAAAGAACTAGTCAGTCTTTCCAACTTAAAGAACAAATCTCATCAGTTAATCGAGAAAAACATGAGCTACAAAAACTTCTTCAGGATGTCCAGTCTGAGCGGGACCAGCTCAAGACAGAATTGCAAAGAAATTCTGAGATGGTGAGTGTTGCAATTTGCATACCTGAGTTACTCGTAACATTTCGTCTTGAATGGTACTTAAATATGCCTGCTTTTATTTTAGTGCGTTGAAACAAAGGCAAAACTGGAACGTGCTTTAGAACAACTGAAGCAGAGAAACCTGAATAATACGTCTGTTCCAGTAAACCCAGTGGATATTACAGAGCAGGTGGCTGATGATAGCTTGAAAGAAAAAACCTTGAAAATTAAGGTAAGATTATTTTTCTGCTTGTTTTTAGGATGCATGTAGGAACTTAATGAGACATGTTAGGGAGCCTAAGTCTTTTATCCATTATATATAAAATAGTTTGTGCATCTTGCTAAGATGCTGCATACCATGGGATCAGTTGATTCGCTGTTGCTGTTCAGTGATTTCACATCTTGTGTCAGCTGAGTTCAATTTAATGTTCACAGGACATCTCACTTGCTTTCATTACTGTCCAGCCACCCCAAAGAAAATAACTAGTCATGTAGGATCATAGTATCACGTAGGTTGGAAAAGACCTCTTAGATTAATAGACTTCAACTCTTAAACCAGCACTGCCATGATCACTGCTAAACCATGTCCCTAAGTGCCAGATATAAACATCTTTTAAGTAGCTCCAGGTATGGTCATTCTACCACTTTGCTGGGCAGCCTGTTCCAATACTTGACAGCCTTTTCAATTGAGAAATTTTTCTTAATAACCAGGCTAAACCTCCCCCAGTGCAATTTATCACTTGTTAGTGGAGAACACAGGCCAACCCCCACATGGCTACACTCTCAGGCAGTTGTAGAGAGCACTGAAGTCTTCCTGCAGTCTCCTTGTCTCCAGGCTAGACACCCCCAGTCCCCTCAGCCACTCCTCACAGGAACTGTGCTCCAGACCTTTCCCCAGCTCCACTGCCCTTCTCTGAACACTCTGTCAGGAATAAGGCAACTCTTAATTTAAATTAAAAGAAATGTAATTTATTAAATAAAAGAAAATTTAAGATGCAACAAAGCCAAATTCCTTAAAATTAGAAAAGCCGGGAACACAGCGATTAAAGATGCTTGTAGCCAAAATGGCTCTCAGCCTAGCGCAGACACCTGCAGTGCTGGGCTCTGCCTGGGCTACTCCCAAGCAAGGTCTCTTAAGGCTCCGGCCTGACGCCCACAGCACTGAAATTCTGCCCTGGCTAATCCGAAGTAAAAACGCTTTCTCTGGCTTGGGGCAGGGGGTTTTAAACGCCCTTGGTCCCTCCCGTCACCACCCACTGTCCCGCCTCCAGAGTGGAAGGTGATTGGGGAAGTCTCTTCAAAGTCCAGGTCATTGGTTTTGGCTGTGTGCATGATGTATGTCCCGTATCCAATGGCTCGTTGGTCTCCAGGGCCAGTCTTGAGGGGGATGTCAGTTGGTGTATTGGCGGGAAGAGTCCTCATTGAAAGTCATGGTAGCCTGCAGTCCAGTGGCAAGTCTCCCGGGTGGTTGCTACATATTGTCTTGTGGCAACTCTGGGAGTACTTTTTCCTTTAGAAACAGGGCTTAACTGAGACAGTGTATTACAGCGTTTGGGCTTTTAAACTTGGATTTTGAACATTAAAATAACACTTAATTGTTAAACGTTTACAGTACTGTAAATATATAAACTTTTAACTGTTTAACAACTCAATTTTATGCTTATAACAACACCAACTTCCAATCAATCACCCACCAACTCACAGATGTGAAAGCCAACCCTCTATTTCATTTATAACACTCTCCAGCACCTCAATGTCTTGTACTGAGGGGCCCAAAACTGAACACAGGATTTGAGGTGTGGCCTTGCTAGTGCTGATCCCTTTCCTGGTCCTGCTGGCTACACTATTCCTGACACGAGCCATTGTCCTTCTTGGTCACCTGGGCACATGCTGGCTCACATTCTGCCAGCTGTTGACCAGGACCCCCAAGTCCTTTCCTGCCAGGAAGCTTTCCAGACACTATTCCCCCAGCCTGTAGCACTGCATGGGGGGTTGTGACCTGGCAGTTCACCTTGCTGAACCTCAAACAGAAGCACTTTGCCACTTTGGTTTTGTAAAATCCCCCCAAATCCTCCCTTCCATTATTCCCCATCAATATTAAAGTGGTGTCAAAAAAATTAATTTCATTAAAGTGCTTCTGCCTTCAAACTAGGAATTCTTCAGACCTTTTGTTAGTTAACTGTCCTGAGTATATTTTCACACAGATGTGAGAAGTGCTAGTAATCTACCGAAAGCCAAAATAAACCAGGATTTATGAATGTGTATGACACACTTTAAAGCACAGTGTCATTGCACTGCAGTCTATACGTGCAGCAGATTTAAATATCATTCTATATGGGGTAAAGAACTCCTTCAGTTAACACCAAAGTGGTAAAGAACCAAACTGCAAAAATCAGTCACTTGTAGCTTTCTCCATTCCTGCTATATTTCTATCCTACATCAGCAGCAGGGAGATCATAATGAGGGAAGTTCAGATCAGCTGATCCCTTTTAAGAGCATTCTCCCCTTCCGACTTCTGTAATAGGTAGGATCTTGTCTGCCTGTTCCCAATGTTCCAATGTTTTTACTATGAGGTGAAGAGTTAAGAATACTGGTCAATCTTGGTTCTTTCAACTAAGAACTAATGCTGGAGGGAGTATGCCAAGGGAGTTTTATACTTATGTTAAAATGTATAACATAGACATGACTAAACGTGGTACTGGAGTTGCAATTTACTGGGTCTTCAAGCCTGTAGCACTACTAAGCCTGCTCACTGCTTGTTCACACCTTCCTTTTCATGGCAGACTGCAAAGACCCACTTCATGAGCCCTTTCATTCAAGAAAGAAGTAGATAAACGTGGGAGTCCATCCTGAGGGAAGGCCAGCTGGCAAACTTGTGAATAGGCAGTAATTTTTTTTCATGCCTGATCTACAAGTCTTGATGTGGCCAGGCAATCTAAACGACAAAGACAATTTGAGCTTGTGAAATGACTTGCTGGAAAACTAAGAAAATGTCTGGTTTTGTGCCTAGATTAGTGTTTTTGTCATATCTCTCTGGCAAGTCAAAACTGAAGTCTTAATCCCAACAACTTTCCTGTTGTAAAACCAATATATACTGTAGGGGTTAGGCCTAGAGTCAGGTCATTTATTTTACATTTCTATTTATAGCTAATCACACTTTTCCTTATTGTGAACGCATTATTTTGTTTCACTTGCATTTAGGAGCTTCTTGAGAAATTCCCAAATATAGGGAAGAGATACGAATGTCTCTCTACAGTGTCTCTTAAGCTGAAGAGTGAACTGAATAGTCAGAAAGCACTGCTGGCTGTGATACTGCCTCAGCTTACACTGGAGCAGAGTAAACAAGTCAAAACACTTCAAAGTAAAAATGAGGAAATGAACAGTCGTCTCCAGAAGTTATTGACCAAACTGAAGGTACCAACTTAAAATGATGGATATGTGGATGCTTCATATAGCTTGGGTTTGGGTCTTGGGGTTTTTTTTAATTAAGCTCTCAACAGTAACAGCAAGGATTTTATATACTCTAGCTTTGGTTTTTGAGAATCCATACATTGGAGAAAATAAGTTGATAGTAATTGTTTTACAATCTTAGAAAACTGGAACTACTTAGTTATGTAAATTAAACTTAGTTTTTAACTGTAGTTCAGCTGCTTTGCACAGTATTTTTTAGTTTAATTGGGAAATGAAATTTTCTTTCTGTACTCTATAAATGAAATTATAGATAACTAAATATGTATTTCTTCATGAGAGAAAGAGACATACAAGCTTGCTTGGAGATGCATGCTTACTCTGCAAAACTACCCAAGTAGTCTGATGATTTTACAGCCTTGCAGATCTTCCCCAATTTGGAATCAGTTTCTCCACGGGACTAAAATTATCGGCAAAAAGGTTAAGGGTAGTTAGGAAAGAATTCCTGTTAACATATGCAGAAGTACAGTAAATGATAAAGTTTTTTCTGTTTCTTTATTTACTGTGAGATATTAAGGGATGGGGTTTTTGTTTTGGTTGGAGCAAAGGGGGGAAACATGCACAGGCCTGGAGAGAGGGGGTGAGGTTCTTGAGACTCAGTCATGTCTATAAATATCCATTAACTTAGAAGTTGAACTAGTATTCAAAGAGCCTCATTTTATAACTTTAAAGCAGCAATTTTAGATTTAATTTTTTCCACAGATGGCTTTTAACTTTCATGGTTAAAGATGCTCAAGATTCAACTAGCGAGCTCTGCTAGAATAAAGTTTTAAATCTGCACAGTGATATTATTCTTGAAGTTCATCTGCACCTTTCACAACTCCTAAGAGAAAATAAATATAACAAAGAATACTTCGCTTTTCAAAGTCTAGATTTGTGGAAGGCTTTCTAGAACCTTTTAGACTTTTTGGCTATTTTTGAATTCTAAAAAAATAGTGTACTGGCAAAGGGCTATCTCAGCTAGAAGACTTATATGCCATTGCTATAATGCACATGTGAACCTAATTTTCTTAGTCATGTGTTAGTTATCTTGGACATTTACAGGCTCTGAGAGTAAAGAGATGGAATTATAAAATGTGGAATTTTGGCTGGATGCAGGGTACCAGTTTAAAGCATGCTAACTGATACATCCTGTGCTTCTGCAACAGCTTCTGTTCAGTTCTGTTTGCTCAAAGAAAAGAGAATATCATACTGCTGTTCACAAGTATGAAATGGAATTGCTTGAGGAAAAGAGAAAACAAGATCACCTACAATCCCAGATTCAATGTCTCAGGAAGAATTATTTGAAGCAGAATGAAGTATCATCTCAAGAGTTAAACAGCAGTGAAGAGCTGCAGAGTTTTCACTTGGATGCAGAGGTAATATTTGGGGGGAAAAAAAATTAGTCATTTCAAGGCATGGGGTCATGTGGTCATGGGAATCTAATGGCATTGGGTTTATCTGTTAAAACTTCACTTAAGGAGGGTGAAGGAATGGAGTTATTTTTTTATGCTACTAGTTCTATAATATGAGGATTTTGCTTTGTAAAGCAGCTGAAAATAAAATTAATAGGTTAGAAAATAGTGGGAATGCTATTTACTTATTTGCCCTATAAAATACATACTACCCAATACCGAGATGACTTGTTCTAAAACAATGAAATAAATTTTTGCTAAAAATCACTCTTTTTTCCCCTTTACACCTGCTCCAGGAATGTAGATTGTCTTCTTGCTTTCCCAATAGGGTGTAATTTTAAGTATAGCAAAACTCCTTTTATATGATAGATGCGAAAACACTTCCTGCTATATTGGTAGCTGAGAGGACAAAAAGTATATTTAGACACTTGATAATGAAACCAGCATTTAAATTTTAATTCCCTTATTTTTTTTTAAGAGCATTCTCAAAGATGTATCAGAAATGGAACGTGAACTTCTCTGCATAGAAGCTGAGTTACAGCAGGAAGAAAGTGCTAGAAAAGAAACAATACAGTTCTGGGAAGCTTGTTCAGGAACTCGCTGGGATGCAGGGGAACTGAAAGAAGAACTAAAGAAAGATAATGAAAGGCTTTTGCAAGTCTTTAAATTCTGGGCTCCTAAAGTAAAGGTAAAATTAAATGTTATAGAATCAGAAATGTATTTTGTGTAAGAACTCTGCAAATGCCTATGATTGAAAACAAAACACAAAAAAAGGCTCTTAAATGATCATTCATTTATTACCAGCTCTTACTCATATGTTAACTGTAAGATGTAGGTATACTTAAAAGATTTTTAAAGACTCCTCGTGCATCTGAATTTGGAAACTTGCTTTCTAAAAGACTTTCTAGGTAATAAATGGGAGGGGGTGTGGAATTGTTTGTTTGGGGCTTTATTGGTCCAGATTCTGGAAAATGTTGCTTTTCTTGCCAAACTTTATCAAAATTACTTTAGCCCTTTTTAAAACTCAGTTGACATTTATGTTCACACTTCTTTCTTTCTTCTGCTTATCTCTTGCCTCTTTTGGAAACCTGGGCAGCATTTTTCAGGGTTTAGTGCATCATGAACCAGATTTCACAAGATTTCATCTTTCTAATTAAATCTTAAGTTTAGCCTATTTTAAAAAGTTTCTTCTGTAGAGTCAATAGCCAGTCCTGACTTCTTTGGGATTTTGCAGTGTTGGCAAGGTTTTTGGAAGAATTTCCTGACCCTAATATTATGTGGATCAAAGCTTTTAACAAACAAACAAAAATCTAGTAAACACTGTCATTTCCTGACAATTGTGAAGGTTTTATTTAACTGACATGTTAAACATGTGGGTTTCTAGAATAGTCCAATGTGTAGGTTTAACTTCCTTTAGTCAATGAATGCATTCTAGTAATAAAATCTGTGAATAATTACTGTTTTCTGTTACTGACATTCAAGAAGTCTTTCCAATATAGTTCCTTTGTTTCTCTAATATTAGTGTTTGAGTTAATGCAGAAATACTGGTAAACCTGCAATACACTATCTTGTCTTGTGCCCCTTCCTGCCTTCCTCTCTTTTGGAAATGAAACTGTTCTTTTGAGTGTTAATGATACCATTTCTGATACCAAGCATTTTCAAAAGGGGCACTGAAACAAGAAAGTGAAAATAATACAGGCTAAGATACTTCCTGTTTCTTCACTTGCTTTATTTCTAGCAGATTAAAAACATACTTAAAATTATTCTCTATGATTGTACTGATTTTCTGTACTGATTTTCAGATACTCCTTGAACTTTCCTCAGAGCTGGATGCCAGAACTGCTGATTATAGTAAAAATGCTGATGTTGAATTAAAACAGAGAAAAGAGAAAAATGAAGAGTTGCTTCAGGTTCTAAACACTCTAAAAGAAAAACTGGCCCCTGGTGGCTCTGCCAGTCTGGTGTTAGAAGAAGAAAATTATAGGCTTCATAATAAATTAAAGGCTTCAGAACAAGATAAAAAGGTACCAATACTTCTTTCTAAGGAAAACTGCTTTGATGCTTGCTTTCTAAAGTGAGAGTACTCCAAACTGAAAATAAAGATTGATGGCAACTGTAAATCTATGCCACCACAATAACAATAGAGTACACTTTATTTTAGTAGCTCTTTTATTTCCAAAGTGGAAGTTTGAGTTCTTGCCTGTAATGTGATTATTTTAATTGCCTGGTTTCTGTACACAAATAGATGTTCAGTTTAGAAATTCATATGAAGTCTTTTTGTTTGCTTTTGAAGTATTAACTTTAATAGGGTGATACTCTTGATGCTTCCTATAAGTGTATGGTATTCACTATGTCAGACATGAAGCTGGAGAAGAATTCTCTATTTAATCACAGGAATTAAGGACTCATTTTCTCTCTCCTATTTTTTATGTCAGAATTACCCTTCTCCAAGCACTTTTTCTTTTCTTAGACTTGAGTGTTCTAGACTATTAAAAGATGACACAAAACAGTGACCCGGACATGAAGAGTTGCCATAGAGCCTATAGTGTTGGATTTTATCGAGTGGTTTGGGTTTTTGCTAAGAATATGACCATGTGCTGTTAGTATTACTATCTTTTGACATAAGTGCTCATAACTGATGAATTGATATATCTCAATAGGTTATGAAAGTAAAAATTCAGGAGTTAGAAAATGTAATAAATGAAGTAGGAGAAAGTGTCAAAGAGAAAGATGACAGGATAAACAAGTTACAAGCACAGATAAGAATAAGAACAGAAGCAAGTGAGCTCACCCAACTGCAAGCCAAACTGAATGAGATGGATAATTGCCTCAGGACTGCCTTAACAGAGAAGCAGAGTCTTCAGGTATGAGCAAAATACTTCACTCTTCTCTTTCCCCTCTGATGAAAGACACAAAGCAAGCTCGACAACAGTTGTAGGTGAACTGTGGCTCTCTAGAGTCAATGTATTTGTTCTGTATGGCATTCCCAGAGTAAAACACTCTCCTTGCCTGTTTAGCAGGCACTTTCACATTCTACCAGTCCAACCTTCAGTGGCAACATTTACAACCCCATATTATGATACTAGAAACTAAATGTGTCACTAGTATGTGATGCATTTCTGAAATATTTTAAAACTTTTAAAAGGAAGCATGAACTGTTTATTCAATGTGATATATTTGCACGCTACTTTAAAATTCCCAGATTTATATCTGCACAGAAGTCAGCAAAACTTGCTAAAATATGACTGCATGTAATACACCAGAGTAGGATACCAACTGCTGCTATACTGCTAGTTGGTAATGTGAGCCACCTTAGTGAAAAGTAACTTCCTGCTCCTGGTCCTGTCCTGCAAAATCTAGCAGATCACGGTAAAGATACAAGGTAAATAACCCTTAATTTCATTGCTAAGTAACAAGCCCTTGTTTGTACTAAATATTTTATTTTCAGGCAAAATTAGATAAAGGTGCTGAGCTGTACAAAGAAGAAATTGACCATCTCAAAACACAGTTGGTAAAATGTGATCTTGAAAGAATGAAACAATCCAACTCCTTTGAAGTGAAGTAAGTTCCAATTTTATCTTCTTACAATTCTCAACTACTTTATTCTTAGCTTCTACTTTCCTCTTTATTTTTCCCACATAAGAAGTAAGCATTCAGCTTGAGGTGTTGTAAAATTTTATTGTCATTAGAGAAAGTAAAATCTATATGCACGTTGGGTTGCTTTCAAAACTCCTTCCCTATACACCCACCAAAATTTCTCAACCAAGCATGTTCAGCCATAAATGAAATAACTGTTCTGACAAAAGAAGGCCAGGGGAAAGCAATAATTGAAAGCACTCTCTACTTCACTAGACAGAAGAGATACACCAAAAATTATTTGTCCAACTTTTGGGAGCACTTTACCTAAAATCTAACTGACAACCAGGTTTATCTAGTTTTTCTAGTGTCTTGTATTTGATGGCTCATTAGAATTCAACTGAAACTGTAATAACTATTAAACTTAGGCTTTCTGATTTTTTTTCCCTCCCTTCCTGCCTCATATAGACTTGCTAATTATAAAGCCCTTGCAGAATACCGAGAACAACAGTTAACAAAGCTAAAAGAAGAACTGAGAAGAGCACACCAAGAGCAAGATGTTACTGGTAAATTCAAGATAAATAGAAGGGACTCTTTCATGTTAAACATTGAGTTTTGAGGTGATATGGTTAAAGATCAGATCGAGACGCAGCCTTGTACCTCACAGGGGCTATGAGGAGGATTGGGTGCATTGGAAGATGGGATGGAAAGTAGACTACATTAGCTGCACATAAACTGCATTAGAATCACAGCTGCTCTCGTGTTTTTTTTCCAGCCACATTTGCACTTGTGGAGGGATAAGCTGCAGTGGTGGTAGCTCCTGTTGCCACTTTTTCCTTGACATATGAATATCTAGTTCTAATCAAAGCTATGACATACCTGCAACAATAACTATTTTACCTCTAAATGGCCTAATGAAGAATCTTTTATGTTTCTTAATACCTCCCTGGCAGTGTGAATACTTGGAGGTGTGTTTTGTGTAGAAAAAAGAGTAACTGTTGTAATGATACTTGTAACCCAATGAGGTTTCACATATAAGACCAAAAGAAGGAATAGGCTAAAAAATGTATTGGCCTGGTTTTAAGCACTCTCCAAATAATGCACACACTTACATATAAATCTGTTTTCTAGTGCTGAAAGAAGCAGATCTTCAGCAATCCCAAATGCCCCTTACTTGTGGTGGTGGCAGTGGTATTGTGCAGAGCACACAAATACTTGTTCTAAAATCTGAACAAGCTAAGCTACAGAAAGAGAACTTGCACCTGAAGAAACAAAACGACCTTCTACTAAAGTAAGTAGAAAGCTGACCAGCAATATATGAAATCATTTGTTGTATTTAACTATGTACATCATTAGTGTTTCTTTCTGGGACACCTGTAGAAGTGAGTAACCATTAATTTTAGATTTCACATAGCAAACTTTTATTCAAAGCTAGTGTTTTATGGCTTATAAAGGCCTTTTGAACTTTAAATCGCTTACTTTCCTAAGAATCTTTTAAATGCTGGAAGATACACTTGAACTGTATGTTGGAAGGAATTTCAGCTTCAAAAAATAATTCCTCTGAAACAAAGATACACAGCTATTGTATTGCCACGTCTGTGATATGTCATCTAAAAATACAGGAACTGTCTGTTCTCCAGAAATTTTTCCTTGGAGTAATTTCTTTAAACTTTTCTTACTTAAATGCTGGGGTTTTTTCTTTGCAGTGGTGAACTTCAACTGAAAGAGGAGCTTAAGAAGTGGAAAGAGAGAGCAGTAAAATGGAGAGAACGATCCTCAAGAGAAACTACTCGAGAGACAATATTAAAGTCTCCTAAGAAGACAGTGTCATATTTCTTTAAAGAGCAAATGCCTTCACCCTCCAAGGAAACTGTTTCTCAGGAAACAGTGAGTCAGGACCTATCAAAACCTCTGCCTCTGACTTGTCCAACAAACTTCTTCGATAATTCCAACTTGGGTGTGCTAACAGGTATGTAACATGTGGTATAGTGTCCTAGAAAGATTTGAAGATGCAAACTGTAAGGCATGGCCTGAGCTGAGGGTAAATGCTCTACTTATGTATTCAGACCTGAAATGTGAATTATAACAGTTTTCCTGAACGGTTTCATCTGACTGTTGAAAAGCTGACTGTCTGAGCTGTGAAGCTTCCGTATGCTTTACACAATTGAAATACCAAAATGAATTCCTCACCCCCTGAAGAATACACAAACTTTTTTTCCTTTTCTGCAGTGGAAGTGTTGATGAGTGACATGTAAAAGTGAATCAGCAAAATATTGTTATTAGATAGCTGGTGGTTTAAAATGTTTTGCTTTTTAACTTTACATTGGTTAAGCACACACTTCTGGTAAAACTATATAAAATTAACTGCTGGTTAACTTCTTTCTGAAGTTTCTCAAGATGGTAGACTTTAGTCTTTGATGTTGCATATGCTACTCTGCCTGGCTCCACCGGCCATAATAGCTGTTCTGATGATAACTTCTGTTCCTCAGGCTCACTTCAGCTTTGTTATATTTGGCCTGCTGACTTTTAGTGACCTACTGCCCTCATGCTTCTCACAGCTTTCAGGAGTCCCCAGCAGACATGTTGAAGAGTTAGCCAGTTTTTGAGGTATTAATAGCAGACTTCCAGAAAGAACATGACTCATTGCTGGTTTTGTGATGGCCAACTTGGTAATAGCACAGCTTTCCTCGCAACACAAAGCTCCTCAGAGGGAAGCTTTGGTAGCTGACATATAAAACACTAGTCAAGATTAAATCACTAGTCAAGATTAAATCTGCTGCTTGCCTAACTGAAAAAGGCTTTAATGTTCTTGTCTTCTGTACAGATACACAACCTGTGGGCATGGAGTCCACAGAAGAACATCTTAAGCACTTGTTTGGGACTTCAGACAAAGATAAAGCCCCTGATTGTAGCACCCAGTAAAGATGCTCTGTTGTAAGCTGCTCTTGCAGTGGCTCCAGCCAGAATCTGCATATACAAAAGAAAATTGCTTCAGGTTAAAAGCCATCAGCCTCTTCCATCTTTGCTGTCCTGGAGTTGCTACTTCCCACAACTGGGAAAGCTGGAATATGAGGACAAAAATGGAAAACCAGACATGCTGCCTTACAACCTGCTAATCCGCTGATGTTCTACTTTCATGTTTTGATGTGGATTTTTTTGTTGGCAAAGAGAAGCTAATGTATTGAAGAAAAAAATGGAAAAATGAATGGGTCACAAACTAATCTCCTGTGAAACATCTCAGTCTCACACTTTTCATTCTGTCATTCCTAGAACAGCCCTTTTCTGGGGTGTTGGTATTTGTATCTTCAGAGTGCTGTTGACTTGGCAAGAAATATTCTTTTTGTTTCTTAGCATGTGGTTTTTGTACCATGCTTTCTTTAAGCCAACGGAAACTGCGTCTTCACCACAATCTTGAACTCTTTGGACACTGCAACCAAAGCTACTGATCTTCTGTCTGTAGAGCACACAATCAAGGGTTCCTCTTAAACTCCTTAAAAGTTTCTGGAGCTTAGCCAATTATGGTACCGTGAGTAACTTTGAATTTTGCATCATTTTTTCAATATACCTGTCGGAAGTTGTGTATTGGAGGTTTTTTAATAGTAAGCAATGGACTTAAGATTCTTCTGCTTCTCTAGGGAATGGAAAACTAAACCAGATCACTGGGGAAAGATGACTCTCTTATTAACCTCCTTCTCTGTATTATCAGACCTACATTTTTTATGTTTTATATAATAAATTTTAATTTGACAATAAATTTTTGTGTTAAATATGTTAAAATTTTTTTGCTGTTCACTTCTGCTATGATCCAAGGATGTTGATTACAACATTCAGTGTCTAAATGTTACCAAATGACTATCTTTTATACTGATTTCATCACTTCCATCATTATTGTGTTTCTTGTCTCTGTGCTCTATAACCTTCCACAGCAATTACTTGTGCAGCAGTTTACTGTTACACAAGTCTGTCATCAGAGTTTTGTTTCATTCTTTTGAGTCTGTTGGAAAATGTTTGAAATGTAAAACATAGATCCTCCTCCCTTTCCTCCTCCCATGCCCTCCATTGCCAACTAAACAGGAATTTGGCACTCAGAACCTGAGATCAACTCCATTAAGGATGAAACCGTCATCATGAGATGAAAAAGTTACACCTAAGAAAGATACCTGCATCAAAAGCATCATCCTTATTTTATAGGAATAAAGCTTTCAGGGATGCTAGGTCCTGTTTGGGTCACCCAAACTGACAAGCAGATGGCTACACTGACATATTCCTGAGCATTCAGCAGTGACTGGAATTGGGAGAGTCACACAAGGATTATTTACCTGATGGAGGTACTTCTTGAGCAAAGAACCAGCCTTCTATTTACTTTGAGTAGCTGAAAACTGCCAACTACTGTAGCTACTAAGAAGTTGCAAGCGTTTACCTCAATCTCTGACCTAGAATGTGTTTTGGGAATCTTTTAAAGGCATGACAAGCTAAAAATATACAGGTTTTAAATACTATTAGAGTTGAGCACTGCAATGTCTTCTTTCTGACCAGAGTCATAAGTATTTATTTTCTGACAGGGATAAATGCAAAGTGCTGGTATGTTTGTGGTGGCTTCTTTT
>VZRO01008045.1:780613-826493 GCA_013397915.1 Daphoenositta chrysoptera | reverse complement strand
TGGTTTTTTGTTTGGTTTGGTTTGTTACTTTTTTATTTCCCACTATCATGAAAGGGATTTCCTTTGGCTACCAGCATTTTGGTGTTCTAATAAATGAATTAGACTGACTTGTTTCTTCCAGAAGGGGGGAAAGGAGGTGTATATACAGATCTACCTCTTTCATATACAATTTCCAATTTGTTTTTTGTTAATTATTGCTGGCTTAGAACATTTCTCGATTTGGTGATTTTTCTGGTGATTGAATTAAAAAAGTAGAAACTTACTGCAACAGGTTTGTGTTTTGCCACCCGAATTCTGTCTGAATGCAAGTGGCAAAATCTTAGAGGCAGAAGGATAAATGCTTTTTTAACAAATTAAATCATTAAAGATTTTGTTAACTGGGAAGCTGATGTAGAAAGCCTTAAAGGCTATCATAGTTTAGCAGAAAGCCAGGATAAACTGAAATTTTGTTTATGTGTGTCCCAGTTTATCCACAGAAGTAGCTTTTCTGAGGACAAACTAACTGAAGTTTAGGCTACCAAATTCCTTAATAATACGATCGGGTAGCTTTAAGTCTGGTTTGAGCTTATTGCTAAATTAGTTTGTCCTAGAATTTTTCAGTCTAATGATATTAATTCTGCTTTAATATATGCAAGTTAAACCACTAGAAACAAAAGATACATTGGTAAATCACCTGTTTAACAACAACAAAAAATAATCACGTAAGTATTGTCCTAGTCTGGATTTTGTTCGTTTATATTGCAAAAAGACATTGCTTAGGAAAAGCTGTTTGTGGCCTTTTTTGGTGGGAATCCTATTGATCTCTTGAACTCCCACAGTAAGAGGATCAGCTAATGCTCGTGATCCTTTTGTGTCCTTTCCTAGGCAGGAGAAAAATCACACTTTTTTAAAATCCTGAGTTTCACTAGATGGCAGCATCTCAATGTTTCAACAGGAAATTACGTTCATATAGAGAAACTTAGCATTTGGACTACAAATCCCAACAAGCACGGTAAAAAAAAAAAACTGTAGAACTTCCTTTTGTACAAGGGTCAGTAAATATAACAAAGCTGTTTGAGATCTCTTGGTGAGTGACTATATTAATATTTCCTTGTAAATGCTTCATAGAATCAGTATGGCAAATATTCATAAAACCTGATTGTTAGATTGAAAAATGTATTTATAATGCATTTTGCTTCCCACATGTTAAGGCGATTAGGGGAAGTATTTGAACTGATCCAGGTGGCTTTTGGAAAGAAAAGAATTTTTCCATTATGTTGCTTCAGAAGTCTGATTTGTTGAATCTGTAGCCTTCAGGAAAACACTGCAACTTTTGTCAGGAAAAATATCTAACAAAACAGAATTTCTGATCAAAATAAGAGAAATTAATTGATTCAAAATGTAGGGCACTAAATCTGAGTAATCTGAGTCACAGCATGGATTTGAGCATGTCTAGAGGACAGCGTTGGCTGCTAACATAGGGAAGGTTATTACACCCTTATCTTAATTTCCCAGTGAAGTACTTGGTGTGTTGGATTTATGTGTATATTTAAAGACTTTGTGTTCTTATGACGCCTTTCTACACTCACATCTATGTAGATGAAGTTGCTTGGCAGATTATGAAAATGCAGGAGTTTTGCTTAAGGGGAACTTGGTTAACCAACTCCAGATACTGCACTGTGACTGGAACACAGTGACCTCACTTTTTAGGAAGCTCTTTGAAGCTATTAAGTCATTTTCTATTAAGTAATTTTCCCCTTAAATAACCAAAAATCTACAGGAGTGAGAGGATGGTGTTTGTTTTTATTTGTTTGGCTGCATTTTTGCATGCTGTATTTCATTAAACCTAACACAGCACTCGAACATGTGTGCTGGGATAGAAGAGGGCTGTATTTTGCCTTTTGCCTGCTCCATACAGACTAAGGTAGCAGCACCTAGGGGTTCCCTACTGCCCCAAGCATGCTCAGTGTTCCCTGAGAACAGGGAACAAGAGGCAAGACTGGCAGCTTCATTCCCCCAACACCCTCCTGCTTCATTGGTGCTGGGAATTTGCTGTGCTGGAAGATGCCCAAGACAACTGAGAGCAGATACTAAGGCCCCCAGGGTATAGTGTGGAATTTATTGCAGTCTAGAAAAGCTGAAGAGTTTGTAGAGAAACGGAAGACAGACCTGCTTTCTGAGAATACCATGGACAGTAGAAACACTAGATTATGAATTACTGTATTGCTGTTTCATCTTGGCTTTTTTTTTAACCTGTTTAAGAAAAAATAAAATCCAATTTCCGTTATAATTGAGCTTAACTTCTTAGCCCAAATGCCTTTTGATTTCATGAGGTGCTTACATATAACAAAAAAAAAAGGTTGGGGCAGCCCTGCCCCTCAGAACCCTGGATAACTGAGGGTCACACTGCAGCCAAACAGGACAATTGTGATGGAAGAGGTACACCCTGGATCATGTCTAGTTTTGGGAATGTGTTTGCATCTGATTCCTGGGGGTGGCATTGGCTCATGTTTTTGTTAAATTTCTGTGCCATTCCGTGCCTGCACAGGTCAGCACCATGGGGCGGCTGGATGGGAAGATCATCCTGTTGTCTGCAGCAGCACAGGGCATTGGCCGAGCAGCTGCTATTGTAAGTTGGAAAATGCTTGTTCTGCTGTGTCTGTGCAAGGTCTCTCATTCTAGCTTGTCCAATAACATCTGCACCAAACCAGTTCTTAAATTAATAAACCATAGATGAAGCTGGAACTACACAGTGAAAAATCAGGGGATAATGTAGCCACTATGTTGTATCATGCAGGCTTTGTGCTGTTTGAATTTATGAAAATCTTCAACTCTCAATGGAGATGTTAGATAAGGATAAGAGCAAGATTTGAGGACAGCTGCAACTGCTTTTCTAACAATATATGGTTGATACTGGTTGATACCTTTTATCCAATATCTCTGTTGCTTTGTTCTGGGGGAAAATAGAGATGATAGAGGCAATATTTTCTAGTCTAAGGCTGAATACTGTGAGGATCCCCTACAGTAAAGCCAAGATATTTTACCTATATTCATGATTAACATAACCAACTCTATGTGATACTAACAACACAGCTACCGTATTGTTCACAATGAGCAACTGTGAGAAACCCTTTATAAATTTGGTTTGATTACAGTTGAACAAAATACAAGGTATGTATTAACTTTCCAGTTAGCTTGTAACTCTTTTTGACCAGTTCTTCTGCTACTTCCCTTTCCCATGGCAAATAAAAAGCCCAGCAGAGTTATCTCGTTATCTCTGTAATGTAATCAGCAACTCAGGAAAAGCTCCTGTTGGATTTTTGCCAGACTAGTTGGTTTCTCGTGCATGTGGTTAAGAACATAGAAGACTGCTGACCTTTATGTAAGAGAAGACTTACATAAATCACTCAGTCCAAGGAGCAGGTAATTTTCCTGATGGTTTCACTTTGTAAATACCCAACAAGCTATGGAAGGCTGGTATGTTTAATGTCACTATCCTCTTAAGCTGCACTTGAGACACTTATTTTGAAGATTAGGGGCTACAGGGCAAGATGTCAGAATACTTTTGACAGAGTTTACTTTGTTAGCTGTTGATTTATCAGTAATCGCAATACAAAGAAAGAAGCTTTTGAGGAGACCATCAGGGATGAAGCAATGTCTCTGGTTAAATATCAAAAGTCATGCTGCTTTTAATATTGCTCTATGCCAATGATTTGGATACAAAATATTCTGTTAAAAATTAAAAAAACCTGGTTTATGACTTCTGCCTTTACCTGTCAAATTTCCTAACTTCATTTAAATCTAACAATACAGACAATTCTAGCCCTATATTTATAATGTGCTTACTAGCACAGCTGCTAAGGGCAATAATAATATCCATTGTCATAGTCTATTTACTGTTCTTTATTTATGGATTCCTTACTTTAGGGAAAATACCTTAAATCTGTCTTACCATGCAAAGTTACATAGTTTTAACTATATCACAGGATGTGTGCAACTCCGATATGCCCAGAATGAAAACTGAGAGATCAGCTGTCTTCAGCCAACTTCTATTTCAAGCCAAAAAGGACCTGAGAAGAAAACAGGTTTTATTTCTGGCATGATCTGGGATATCTAAATATAAACTGCTTCTCTTGTATTCTCCAGGCTTTTGCTAAAGAAGGAGCCAAAGTCATTGCTACAGACATCAATGAGTCTAAACTGCAGGAACTGGGGAAATACCCAGGTAAATGGCCCTACAGCAGGCATTAGTTCAGCTCTTACAAGTTTTGTGTAGGCTGGCTGAGATACATTTTGAGGATAGGAAACTTCAAAAAGCCAGAGAAAAGGAGAAAATATCCAGCCTAATTCTTCAGATGTTGGCATCGCTTTATTCTGTGGTGTGAAATAGCAGACATTTAGCATGTAAAATATTGCAACATCGGCATATCAGACAGACCATTATTCCAGGCATGTGGGATAACTGATTTTCTTGTGTCACAGAAGAAGTTGATATTTGTTTGCCAGAATAGCACCCACTTCACTTACCTTTTGGCATCACTAGGCTAATTGTCAAGTGCATCACTCCAGAAGGCATGGAATGCATTTCTCTGATCAAGAGAACATCCCACTGTCCAAGAAGGCAGACCTATTGTCTTGCATTTCTATGGTCCATATGTAACTATCCTTCTAATGACTTCCTTACTGACTTGTAGAATCCATATATCTTCAGAAATTTATTTCTAGCAGCACTAGGTGCACCTATCCTGTTTGTACAAATGTTCAGACATGAAAGTTGCTTCTCTACTGACACCACAGAGGAATGTGCTTCAAGGAGCAGGTTTTGCACAGATGTGTTTCTAATCACAAGTGGGACGTTACATTAAAAAGCTTTTTTTCAAAACTGAAATAAAAAATAACATTTGGATATATTTTACTGTTGAAAATGCTTCTAACTTGATTTGAGAGAAGAAAGCAGATTTAATGAATTCCTACTACAGGGTGACAGTAAAATGCACAAAACCACAGCTGGCACAGCTTTTAGCGTGAATATCAGTCTGTGCCAGCTGGAGTTCACTACAAGCAATCCCTTTGTAATTCTTTGGGAACTTTATGGCTTTTCAGGTTCCTTCTGAGGGTGTTTGGGAAAGTGTTACATTTTTTTCCCTCTGCTAGTATGCTCACAAGGAAAGAAATAATTTTCCATATACTCAGAGCCATTTCCATCCTTCAGATATATGATTAGTCAATCTATAATTCATCAAGACTTGGCACGTTGTGATCTTTGAATTTTATCCAGGAGAGGTAATTCCAGTATGATGTTAATTACCAGTCTGTAGTCTGACTGAATATACAAATCTCTTCAAAAGTGTCTGTATCATTTAATTAAGGCATAGAAAGCCTGTTCATGGACTTGTCACTTTGCCTGTTCATGGACTTGTCACTTTGGCTTCAAAAAAACCAGGTTTTTATCCATTTCAAATAAAATTCTCCTTTAATGTAGACAACACTCAGATGCTTTACAGACAACTTTACAGTATTTCATAGAATCATATCTGCTGGGTGAGATTTCTGGAGGCCATATAGTCCCCTCTACTGCTCAAAGTGGCACAGATCAGAGCAGGTTGCTCAGGGCTGTGTTTAATCAAATTCTGAACATCTCTAAGAACAGAATTTCCTCAATAACCTCTGCAGGACCCTGTTCCAGTGTGACTGCCCTCATGATTTTAATAATTTATGTGAAATAATTTTTCTTCATGAATTAAATTATATAAAACTCATTGATAATATCATCAACCACACATGAGAATGTGGCATGTAATGTTACTGTAAGACACGTGTAACTAGTTCCAAGTAATTGTTATTCTATGATAATGAACATGAAAATTTATTATGATTCTATAGGTTCTATGATTCTTCTGTGTGAGAGGATGGTGGAATTCCAATTTATTTGGAATGTTTTTATGGTAAATTATGCAAGCTTATCTGCTTGTGTCATGCTGTTATAACGATTAAAACAGTTGATCATTGTAATGCTCTCCTGAAATTTTAAATAGCATGATATGCCGTCCCAGTTTAACCATTGCACTGACTTAATCACTAAGTGTAGCTCTTGCTGAATTGAATTGTAAGCACAATCCTCAGCACATGAGAAAAATAATCAGCTAATCCTTAGTCAAATACATTGAAACAAATACCATGTTTTCTCTAGGCATTCAAATACAGGTACTGGATGTCACCAAAAAGGAGCAGATAGAAAATCTGGCCAAGGAGATTGAAAAGATTGATGTCCTCTGTAACATTGCAGGGTAACGAGATTCTCTTTGCTACTACTATTTTTCCTCTTTTCCCTGTCCTCCAGAACTACTATTACTTCAATGCATTTTATTTCTTATATTTTAATGGATTTTATATCCTTAATACAAACTGTCATGTGTCTTCATCAAAACTGAACTTTTTCTGCACAGCCACATAACCCAGGCCAAGATAGAACAGCTCTGGAACTTATGTTTTTCTCACTCTGTGGCTACCCTGTACTGATGGCTTTGGCCCTCCTTAGCACAACAATGAACAAAGCTGACAATCTGCTAGTGCTCCAATTCTTTTTTTTTTTATTTTTCTATTGCCAATCATTTTGTTGCACGTATTGAGTCTGCATTGTGTCCTTGATACTTATCTAAAGAAATACACTGCTGCTTGCATTCTTCAAAAGAGCTCTTATCCCCCCCTTTTCACGGTTGGAAAAGTTAAACTCTACAAAATAGTAGTGGGAAAAGGGCCATAAAAAGCCACAGAAATGTAAATTACGGACTGTAATCCACTTGATGCATTTGTTTCTAGGTTTGTTCATCATGGAACCATTCTGGAGTGTGAGGAGCAAGACTGGGACTTCACAATGAACCTCAATGTTCGCAGCATGTATCTAATGATCAAGACGTTCCTTCCAAAGGCAAGGCTTGGCTGCCCGTGATTTTTAGTCTCTGCTGTATTGTTTAAAGTGTGAGAGATCAGAGTTGATGCCA
This sequence comes from Daphoenositta chrysoptera, assembly GCA_013397915.1. Classification (NCBI taxonomy): domain Eukaryota; kingdom Metazoa; phylum Chordata; class Aves; order Passeriformes; genus Daphoenositta; species Daphoenositta chrysoptera. The sequence goes on along the minus strand of VZRO01008045.1, from coordinate 819,513 downwards.
CTGTGACAATATACAAAATACAAGTGTGCATCTTTGGATGGAGGAACCCTTAGATTACAGTGATCCTACCGTAAAACATTCTCTGCGTTGCAGAATATTTCAAGTACATAATTTATCTAAAAGATATGGTAGAGAAAATTTATCTGGGGAGTTGACCTATGTAAACTAGCTAAAATACTTCAGACTTCATGCAGAGCAGTGAGGGAGCCATTGCAATACAGTGCTAACATATTATACTGCAGCACACAGCTGAACAATACCACTGCTACAAAATATTTACAGATAATGTTTATTAGCATGAATTTTATACAGCTCTGGAGACCATCTTGTGAAGCAATTTAGGGATGCTGATGCTAACATGCTGATTAGAGCAGAACAATTTACTGAGGGTAGCAGCTCGAGGATGCTTCTTTTTTTTGACATAGTAACTAGGTTTGGGTCTACAAAAACTTGTGAACTGAAGAAGGTGTTTGCATTCCTGTAAATGCAAAGACCAGATTTGAAAGCTGTGACCATGACTGGATGACAGCTACCTATTCTGTATTGTTCCAGTTCTTCTTGCTTGGTTCATTTGGTTTTACATTTGTTTGGGGGTGGGTTTTTTCTTAGCTGAACCTACTTTTCAAAGTTTGGGGTTTTTTAACAACTTCAGGCATATCATGTTTTACGATGCCTAAAAGGTCATAACTTAAAGAAAATTAGCTATAATTCACAGATGCTAGAGTGTTGTGCTTTAGTCTTCTCCAAAACAAGAAGAGTTTGAGTGGGATCAGTGAGCTGCTGCATTAGTAGATGGTATGAGCAGATGTCTGTGTAGGGTAACTTACTGTGGTGACAAGAGGGCAATGATGGAGAGGTGGTGACCTAAGAAAAAATCCTTTCCTGGCATAGTTTTCAATCCTGACATGGCTCAGGCGAACTGAATGAGAATTTCAGACTTTGCTTCAGTCAATGGCACCTACCCATGCCGATCAAGCTTTGTTACCCTGCATATCCAGTGCATGTTGAGCTGTTCTGTGAGTTGCTGTGGGCTATTTTGCTGAACCTGCAGATGACAAAATAGTTTGCATTCAAGTGACATAAGTACTCTTTTGCAGATGCTTAAACAGAAATCTGGAAATATTATAAATATGTCTTCTGTGGCATCCAGCATCAAAGGTCAGTAGCTTGCTAGAGTTCCTTATATAAATCTTTAAGATTATGGGTATGCAGAATAAATATTGCACAACTTTGAATTTAGAGGACATTCTAAATTCAAAGCTATTTCTAAATCCTGTGGAGGGATGCAGTTACCAAATAAAAGTGAACACATTCAACTCAAACATAAATGCAAGGACACAGATGGAAAATTGCAGAAACTCCAAGATCCTCACCTCCAAGCTTTTTCAATATTTTGTTGCATCCTTTTTACCTGTTTTTATTAACTAAAAAGGAATTACTTCCAGTGATATCATGCTCCATATGTTCTTCAGAGATATAATGAAGAAATGATAATTACTTAAGTGCTGTAACTATGCTTTCAAAGGAAGCCTGATCATGACTAACAGATGGGTTTCTGCTGTTCTTAAATCTTTGTTGCTTGTTACATTTTCTAGACTAGTCCCCAGACTTACACTATTGAAAAATTGTGTGCTTTCCTCTGGTGTATACCTGAGTAGAATTCTAGCAGTTGGCATTCTAGCTAGCCTGCCTTTATAGGGAGGCTACAATTGCTACAGGAAATGCTGGAGTCCAGAAGCAGGTGCATATTGAACAAACTTGGGTCTTTCTTTTTTTCCTTTTTAACTGTGTTTCTGTGCTGCCTTAACACGGACCTTCTGTTAGGAGTTGTGAACAGGTGTGTCTATAGTACTTCAAAGGCAGCAGTTATTGGGCTCACAAAGGCTGTGGCTGCTGATTTCATTGAACAAGGCATCAGATGCAACTGCATATGTCCTGGTAAGTGTTCTCACATTATTCTGTAAACTAGGTGCAGATGCTAGAGGGCCAGATTTAGTTTGGCTTTTTTAACAAAGAATAGACCTGCAAGTGGTAACTAAAGTTACCAACAGTCTGAAAGAACAGAGCATGCTTGAAAGGCTTAATATAGAAAAGTTATTCTGTGGTTAAACTGTATGTTTAGTCTGATTAACCTAGTACATGCACTTTATATAGACATTACACAGTATTTGAATGGTTGTATTCAAAGATCTAGTCTAGGAAGTTAGAAGCAGGCAAAACCTAGCTAACAGTCTAACCATTGTTTAACCATCGAAAAAGTACTGAATCTAATTCTCTAAACTCTTACCTTCTACTGAAATTTAAAATTCTGTGCTGTATTGGTAGCTTTGCAGTCTTTCTCCTGAATTATCCTACGAAGTTACACCTAGGTGTTAAGACATAAAAATAGAACAAATAAGCTTTTTTCATGATTGCTGATGCAGTGGATTTTTAACACTGAGTTTAAAATTTTGCTTAGGAACTGTTGACACACCATCTTTACAGGAAAGGATCCAAGCCCGGCCTAACCCAGAACAGGTGAGAAAGCAATTTATTAGTTTGGTCACATGTGTNTATATATATATAGCTGCACTTCTGTCCATACTGAAGAATGTCCTCAATTTCAAGTACTGTGGATAACTTAACATTACTGTCTCCTTTGAAAGTGTGGTCAGCTTGTACTCAAGACAGAAGCCTTAAGGCCAGACAAGAACTGAAGCCTCAGAAGGATAATATTGCTTGGTGAATGTAGAAGGTCTCTCATCCATGGAAGCAACTCCAAGTGTAGGTCACAGTACCCAGTGCAAAACCAGAGGACATTTTCTGTTGTGGCATGTGTCAGACACAAGATAGTGCAAAAACTTGACAGACAGAGCATTTATGGCCTATGCATTTCAACATTATCTGGGATGCTTAACCATCCATATTAGATAATTGTAAGTTCTCATTTGAAGGACATGGGAATATCTACCACCAAAGGAAGAAGGATTTTTTATTGGCTTTATTCTGGAATCAGAGATTTAGGTGCTGTCTAAAAGTCTCCTACCTTTTTTTCAACCTGAAATTCACATCACTGTTGGTTTTATATTTTTCTAGCATTAAATCCCTACTCGATGCACTAAAGAAAGTTATGATTAAAGGCCTGTTTCCATTATTGCTTTGTACATGTCAATAGATAAAAATAATTGCTTTTTTATTTTTGATATACCAAATGCTCTTGTATATCCAGGCCCTGAAAGACTTTTTAGCCAGACAGAAGAGTGGCAGGATGGCTACTGCTGAAGAAGTGGCCCATCTCTTTGTGTACTTGGCCTCTGACGAAGTAAGTATAGACAATAAAATGTCCTGTCACAGAATCCCATGCTACTTTGCTGCTTCACAGTAGAGAGGTTATTTGTTTCAGGACAATTTATATTGTCTTTGAGCGGGATTATTACAAAAATAAAAACCAAATTATGTTCTTTTACTGAGTTCAACCTGCAATACAAAAAGTACTCTGAATGTTGACATTGATTGCAAGGCGTTATATATTTGGTCCCATAGCCTGGTGGTTTCGTGTCACCTGAGCAAATTGACTGTCCCCAGATCATCCTGAATGGTAAGCAAAAGGAGCTTGTCTGCTTTACTAAGCTTGCACCATGGCTAGATCATGTTTTAAGGAGGTAGGATTAGTAGTCATCACCTTCTTTTACTATTCAAGGGCAAGTAATTGTGTCAAGCTGCTGGAGATTTTAGCTAATGCTCAGGGTGAATCTGCCATTCCAGCATAAGGAAAACAACAGACCCACTGTGCTTGTTACACACCAGACTCTTGATGACCGCTGCAAACAGCACCAACACTAATGAGCACACACTAATGTTATTTCAGCTGCTATAAATTTACTGAGACTCAAAAACTGGACTGGACTTGTCTGGACGTGTCCAGCAGTCCTAATGTCCATGTCAAAATACTTTAATGGATTTAGTTCTGTCTTAATGTTGCTATCTATCAGCAATCTGTTTCTCAACTTCATCTTGGTTTTAGTATTTCCATAACACTAATAATATTTTCCAGTCTGCTCACAGGGTTTTCAACCATGTGTAAACAGAATTCCATTTTTTCAATATATTTAGTATGTTTCAGCACTGACATAGAGAAGAATGCCAACAGCTCAGTTGCTTACCCCACTATATGTATAATCTAAGTTTTCAGTTAGGTCCCATTATAATTATTGACTGACCTGGTCAGATTCTGCTCAGCTGGAAAGACCTAATAACATCATAGTGATGCCATAATGATTTTTTGCCTTTTCTTTTATTCCTCTTTTGTATGCCTCTGTGGCCTTTTGTATTCTTGGTGCTTCTTTTAGCCTACATTCCTAGACTTAATGTTTTGTTGAGTTAGGAGACTAAACATCTTGGAGGCCTCAGACACCAAGGTCCTCTCTGGAACACATTTTGTAAACTAAAAGGTCTGACCAGGGGAGGGTTCTGGGGGGAGGGAGGGGGTTGACTGGGACTATAATTCTATAGCCCATCTATTGTGTGTAAGCATTTTGGGTGTGCATTTGGTGTGTGCATTTTGGGTGGGCATTCTGGGGTGGGGATTTCGATGTGCATGTTCCGAGTGTTCCACCTGGACGGAATGCACCAAGGATCCTTGAAATAAATACTGAGGTAAAAACCCCTTTTTCCCTTCTAACCCTGTTCGGCTCTGATTTTAAGAACAGGGATAAGGCATCAATAGTTTGAGGTATTTATTCCTGCAGGTAAGATATCTGAAGTCTAGCTTTTGTAAATTTGTATTCTCAGGATGCATTCTCATCTTAATGCCTCTAATAATATTTTTGCCACACTTCCTTGAATTAAGTAAAAGGCTTCAATTTCTATGTTTGTTTATATTTAGATATTATATTAGTTATTCAGGTATTTTTGTAAAACAAAAAATAAGGTGTATAAAAAGAAAGCAGATTTTTTTAATTAAGGTGTTTCCCTATAATTAATAGCCATGAAAAATTGCTTCAAATCATTGTTTATTTTATGTAATTTCAGTCTGCCTATGTGACTGGTAATGAACTAATCATCGATGGAGGATGGAGCTTGTGATTGACTCTACCTGCAAATGGAAATTCATACTATGATGGGCAAAAAATGAGGATGGTGTTTCTTGCAAAGTTTGAGATCATGCATGTGATGTCTTTCCAAACAAATTTGCTGCAATCTCTCTCTAGATTGATCTTACTGATTAACTTTTCCTTAAATAGAGAAACACTGGAGTAAAACATACTTCATGTGGCTTCAATTGATGGCAACTCCAAAAACATGAAAGAACAGCAGTTTAATGTTTAAGATTTCAGGGTGCTAAAAATATTATTCAAAGTATAAAATCTGAGTTGTATTTTAAGCAAATCTGAGTGAAAGGAATTAAGTATTATCTTTATTCTCATCTTACAAGGTATTTGGAAATTAAATACTCACAATTAGATTTTCACGTACAGGAACCACTATGCAGGGACATTACTCTAGCAGGCATGGATGGGGGGTATATGTCAGAGAAGTATTCTTAAATACACGGTTGGATCTTTATGAATATGCTTGACTTGTAGCACAAAAGCAAAAGGAGTGCATTTTACCACTCTAGAGAGTCAATATATTCCTCTCCAAAATGATATACTGATATTGGACAAATTCTGTAAAATCTGTTGCTAGGTGCTACACTTTGGTGCTCTATGCCTTATTCTCAAGTACCAATACAGCTCACTCACACAGCACAAGGCAAATTTTCTCTGAAAAGGACTGTTTCTACAAGAGTATGTGTTGATGTTTTTATTGTGATAGCACATGGTAGCTTTGAGTCATGAAATAGAAACCTATTATTGTCAAGTTTCATACTCTGGGAAAAAACATACATCCTGACCCAGACACAAAAGGCAATGAATACCCTGAATTCATAAAGCATTTGTTCTGCTAACATACTGCTTAAAACAAACATGAATGACATGGTCTGACTGCCTATAAATATGGCTACCTTTAACAGTTGCACACAGGTCCATTTATCTGCTTCATAAATGAAACTATGTACTTTCATACATATATTCATATACATTAAATACCTATATATGTGAGGAAGGAATTGCAGAAGAAATGCTACTGAGTATAATTCATCAGTAATCAAAGCACAGGAAAAATGCACAATATTGTGTGTGTTTCTGTAATAACAACTGCCATGTTTATAAAATTATTATTAAGCTTTTCAGCATCAGCTGAAGGATGAATAAATTATTTGATTTCAAAGATAATGAAACACATCTAGTTAAAATCTGGCCTCTTATTTTAAAAGAATTGTAAATGTAAATTTTACAAATGAGAAAAGTATTGTGGATGTTGACTTCCTTGGACTTGTTATGGGTTTAACATTTACTTTTAATCATCATTGGAGCATTCTGACCTTGTGTAGTTTGTTTATGGGGTTTTAGAGAATCTAGTATTTCAATCAAGTGGCAGCCAAGCAGGATCAAGTTGGGGCACAAATACAAAGTTACCCAAAATGGTTCCACAAATGTTCACTGACATATATTCAAACATTAAAAGTTAAGGCTGGCAGGACACGGTTTCAATGGCTTTAGAGTTTAATACAAAGGCTAAAATCCTTCTTTTGCAGCAGGTGCAGAAGGCTTACCTTGAAAAGAGGAAATTTCCCCACTGCAGTAACACAGGGAGCTTGTACTGTATATCTGAAAATATAATTAAGAATCTAAGACAAAATTCCTTATACTTATTGCATATTGGACATCATTACTTAACATTTCTAAGCTGACTTAGAAGTGATTGTAGGTGATTGTGGTACACAGATGCTGCTCAAAAATGGCTGCTGCTGGTGCTGTTATCAAAGCACTTGTGCAAGAAAATAAGTACCACCTGTCTTTAAATTGCACTAAAGGCACAAAGGGCTTTTTTAGTGGTAGGCCAAGAATCTGGTGAACCAGAAAAATAAAAATCAGCAGAGCTTGCTGTCTCTTGCCTTATTAGCACTGTTTTTCATGGAGGTGTTAACAGTTGCAACTCTGAAATGTGTTCTAATGTCGTGAGGTTTTTCAGCAGACTTGTTGGAATTATTAAAGGAAAATGCTTCTTAATGCTCTCATGACCTCTTAATTCCCTGGTCTGTTTTTAATGGAACTGGGTAATTCTCTTTGTTTTCCTTCCACCTCAGTGATAATATAAAGAGGCTTTTTGACTTTTTAGATTCTAGATCAAAATTTTCTCTTGTGGGGGAGGGAGGAATAGACTTCCCTGATTCAGAGTCCTTCTGGAAAATTTAATCTGATGAAAAAATGCTTTCATTTTCTCTTGGATTTGAGGTCAGCTTAGCTCTGTGTGATGGTACCAGGAGCAAAGTAGTAACATGAAGCATTTGACTTTGCTTTCACATGCACTCAGTGCAGCTTGCAAATTTAGGGTTGAGAAAAAGAGAAGGTGTGTCTCATTCCCTCATGTACACTTACAAATGAGGTGGATGAATTTCCTTTATCTTTAGGAAGTCGAAATGCCGTGATGGGAACAACATATATATGCAAGTTGGTTTTGTTTGGGGTGGTTTGGGGGTTGGTTGGTTTTCTGATGTTTTTTTTATTCTCTTGCCTGCCCCTGCACTTCTTCTGTGTGCACCCAGAGTAGAATCAGCAAGAGCTCCTCACCCTTTCCTTGCACCAAACCTCCAACTCCTCCAGTGCTCTGGTCTGGGTTAAAGGATTGCGTGTAGCTTCCCCATGCATCTTCCCACAGCTATGGGAAAGGCAGCACAGAAAGCCTTTTTCACGTGTACGGGACGCAATGGATGTCACGGAGGACTGGCTACGAAAGATACAAAACTCTTCCTCCGGGTGCCCTGATACGCATCCAAAGCCTTGCACGGGCTCGGGTCTGGTCAGTCACTCACACCGACAGGACAGCTCGGACCCTGGCCAGTCTCCTGCCGCCTTTGCCGCGGTGACCCATTCGACAAAGCATCCCCAGCTCCAGCGGCGGGCCGGGGGAAGCTGTGGCTGTGGAGGAGGGCCTGTTGCGCCAGCAGCAGCAGCAGCGGGGGAGGAGGGGCCGGAGCCGCCCCAGCGGAGCCGCCGCTGCCCGCGCCGGGAGCGCGTTGTCCCCGCCCGGGCCCCGCGCTGGGGCCGCGCCGGCGAGAGGCTGCGCAGGGAGCCGGTCCCTCGCTCGGGTCCCCGCCGTGCCCCAGGTGAGTCTTCTGCCCCGCTGTCTCGCTTCATCCCCATCCCCCGCAGCAGGAGGGGTGACGGGAGGGGGACTGATAGCAGGCTTGGCCGGCAGGAGGCTGCACCCGGGTTTACTTAGCGCCTTTTGTGGGTAATGATGGTTTGGGTGTTTTAATCATTATTTATTTTGAGTGCCGGTTGCTCTGATGGTGTTTGTGGTATTTCATTTGCATTCCTTTCTGTACCTTCTGTGTGCAAAGCAGAATGCTGAGAGTCACTGAGGCAGCAGAGCTCATGCCATAGGCACGCACGTGCTGTCCCTGTCAATCAGCTCTCCCTCCCTACCCATTAGAAATAACTGAAATGAGAGGATCTAATAAAACCTTCTCTGCTTTCAAAACAAGAAAAGTGTATTTTACAGGGAGGTACTAAAATAGGTCCATTACTGGCTGGTTTCCATGGGATAGGCCTTAAACCTGAGATATAAATTCTGCTCAGTGATTTCTCAATCACCGATTTTGTTTGCATTGAAGGTGAAATTCCAAAACCAAAACAACCTCCCTATCCCCCCAAAAAGAACGAAAACCCAAAACCTGTAAACTTCCAAAAGACCCACGCTGACATAAGTACACTAGCTACTCACTTCAGTCCCATTGATCCGAAAGGATGGCTCTTGAAAGTATGTTCTTGATCCTGCTAACAGAGTGAAGACCTACCACAAAGCACTATTAGATCCCTCATTCCCTCCTTGAAACCATTCCTGTTAAACAGAACATTCAAAATCCCTTCTTAGCCAATCTTTCCTGTCCCACACACTGCTGTGAACAGCACTTTCAGGAGCTGAAGCTGTGGCGAGATAGACTTGCCTTTCTCAGAAGTATTAATGTATTTTGTGTCAACAGCTACATGACTCTAAAATCTGGGATGTTTCCTGTGCAAAGCTGGATGGAGAACAATATCCTTTTGTCCTTTACTCGCACGCAAACTAAGTGCAAAATTAAGTACATAAATCCACCCAGGGAAAGTGATTAGTGAAGGGAAGGAGGGAGGCACTGGTAGGTTGCTCATACTTTCTGTTCCAGTTAGGAGGACTGGCATTTGTGGATTCCAGCCCTGATGAAAGGATGAAATAAAACCAAATCAAAAGTATCATTAATGTCATTAAAAAACCCCTAAGAACACAACAATTTGTTTCCACGGGTACTAATTGAAAACACAGAAAAGTACTGGAATTTGAAAAAATACTTTACCTTTCAAAAGGAAAAAAAACCACTTTTAACTTGGAGCACACTGAAAGTATTTGCCTATGGCTTTGTATTCTTCTATGCCTTGGTCATGCCTCAGGCCAGTTTCAAATCAGAACAGCTCAAAGAAAACCTCGTAGGTGTTAGAATGATGCCCCTTGTTTATGGCATCATTCCCAAATATTCCCAAATATCAAATATTTCGTTTTAAACTTGAGACTTGGTAATTGTGAGAATCAGCTCTGACTTACTTCCAGCAATCTAGCAGGAAGGAATTTCTTGCCTCAAAAGTTCTGGCTTAACTTCACTGGTGCTTTATATGACCAGAGCAGTGCCCTATCTCTTGTTAGAATCTACTGGACAAGAAGTGGACTAGTTAGAGTGAGCAAATACAATGATAATTACCCACAAACGACTTGGATCTTATTTCCCACTCTGAGAAGTATCTCCATGGGATATGATTGGTAAAAAAGAGCCATGTTTAATCAGACTGCAAGCTGTGAAAAGTCCTGATCTTTGTTCAAACAGGCATCTTCACTTTCTTAGATACTCAGTCAATGTGTTTGTAACTAGTAGCATCTGTTAGAAACACATTCTTAAAATTCCTCTGAAAATCAAGCTGGATCAGTCAGGCTTAGGTTAGGGGGAAAGTGTCCCCTCCTGAAGCTTTAGAAACCTCTTAGAGTTTTAGAAACTATAGTTGTTCTAACTTTATTAAATGGTCGCTTGCACTGCCATGTACACAGGGCCTGTGACACTTCCAGAACTAATGGTCCTGCTAAGTGGTATTGACAGCAAATAATCTTTATTATGTGCTGAAAGGAGGCACAAATAGATAAAGATGTATTACAGCCATACTTTAAAGAAGGAATGAAGAGGTTAGCACAGATAATTTTTATTCTAAAACTCGGATTTTTTTTTTCTTAGCTTGAGTTTGTAAACTTAATACTCTTCTTCTGATAGTTTTTGTCTCTTGTTCTTATGTACAGCATAGACACACAAAACCCATTGAATTTGTAATTGGGCTGTGAGGATATTTTTACCTGATCTGTGGGGAAAACACAACATCATTGAGAAGTCACCCATTTGGAAAACAGTGATTATTTGCTTCTCTTTAACTTTTTGACCTTTATTTATTTCATTAGGTTTGCAGCAATGGTAAAGGAAGATTTAAATGACAGTGAAGATTCTGAACCATCAGTATGTGAGAGAAATGGCATGATTGCCATGCATGAGCAAAGTGAGGTAATTAACTAGGATCTCAAAGAACCCTAGTTCTAGTCAGAGAGAACCCTCCTTTTTCTTTCATTTTTCATTTGTTAGGAATAAAATTCTTAACATAAAAGGCACTTAAAAGTAGGCATATAGTACTGAGTGTATCTCATATAGATGTCTATGTGGCACATCTTTATGCACATGGTGATCACAGAATCATGGGGTGAACAAGTAAATCCATGCTGAAGGCTCACGAGATTTGTGTTCCAATTATGACTCTGAGTAAGGGATATATATAGAGAAAAAGAGAGAGAAAAATAATCAGAAATGTGGAACTATTACTGGAGAAGGGCCAAACCACATTATAGCCAGAATTCCCTGTCTACAGTATGACAATATGCTGACATGAATAATCATACAGGAAGGTAGATGATTAACTTGTCAAAAATAATGCTAAAAAAAGTGAGACATAGCCTAAAATGGTCAAAAAGTGCTTTGGCTATAAATATGGATAAGTAGATGTACCAGTATAAGAGAACAGCTTTAAGGAACTTCGAGGGAATAACTCCCAGGGTAGCATTTCTCCATCTCTACTTTGATTTACCAGCTTGAGCCTTCCAGCAATGGATCATGTGAGTAATGCTTGCACTGACCAGATATGCTGTTTCTTTCATCTTTGTTTTGTTATTTTGGTTCAAGGCTTTACAACAGAAGTTATTTAGTTATTAGTTTAATATAACTATCTGTTATTTAATATAACAGATAATTACATTAAAATTACAATCTCGCTGGAATGATGCTAATCATTAACTGTATTGTGAAATCCAGTCTGAAAGCAGAAACTTATCAAATTGTAGAAAGTATTAATAAATGCTTGGGTTTGTACACAAGACAAGCTGAGCTTGGCCTGCCATTCTTGTTTCTTCATCAAATATGCAAATATTGTTACTGCACAGGTGCTATATCTCTTGGTACAGGAGCCCTGTCAGTTGCAGATAAAAAGGCAAATGTTCTGCAGTTTCTCACATGCACTTCTTTGTGCCATGCAAAAAACAAACACAGAGCCAAAAATGCCAAAAAGACGTTAAAGCTGGACATTCCTACATTGACTGTTTAGTTAACACAGTCATCTGTAGCCTGTGGGGATCCAGTGCATCTCAGCTGACTTCAGGTGTTGCACACTACTTCAAGTACATACGGTGGCACTTCTGAGGGAGTCTCCTTGTTTTCATTCCGCAGGGACCAACAGCAGATGCCAAAGGCACTGATGGGAATGTACAAACAGAAGAAACTGCTCTCTTGAACCACTGCATTCAGCAACCTCCAGAACCAACAGCAGGGTCTTTAACACCTGCAAGAACATGGAGGCAAATATTTGCTTGTCCTCCTCAGGGTTTACTGGCCCAAACAGTGACAAATGGTAGGTAAGAGAGACAGTTTAATTAAAATGCGAAATGGCAAATGAAGTACTTGTTTCTCTGAATGGAATGATATCTGCCCATTGTCCTTGAAAATAATGAATGGAAATAGCTGTGTTTTAGTTATCACACCGTTGTTTGAATGTTTTAACCAGAGAGGGAAAAAAAGATGAAACAAAGATTTGAATGTACAATTTTTGTTTCTCCAGTCTCTCTTCTGTGTTTACTATGGTAGGCATGTTTTTGTACTGCACACTGTTTTCATCAGGAGAAAGACCTAGTTTTTGCCTTGATAGTTTGCCCTTAATACCCCAGGCTTGCAAAGCCAGGAGTCCTCACTACAAGGCAAACTGACCCATTTTGTTTAGAATTTGTCCTAAACTGAAAGCTCACAAAGGAGACGCCTGGCTAACTAGTTATTTAAGATTTTTCCTAACAAAAGACACTTAGTGTGTCTTTGACTGCTTCCACAGCCACTTGGAATTCTTAGGCTTTTCTGTTTGGAAATCTACTGGTCTTCCCTTTGCCACCTGTCACCCTCAAGTAAGATTAAGAAAAATCCAATCTGAAAATGCAATACATTTATTCAACACATTTTTTTCCTCTCCTTCAGTGTTCTGCTTTAATATGTATGCATGCCTGTTCGTGTTGGACAACTGTAGGAACAGATTTGTGAACCTTGAAAGAGTATAATGTTTTTACATATTTTATAATATTTTCACACACTGTTCTCATAATATTTTTCAGGATTTTTTTCCCCTTCTGTATTATCCTGCTCTGATTGCTGTATCAAGGGAAGTATCTGTAGTCCAGATGTCTAGAGACATGACCCTCTTCAGAATTTTTTTTCCAGGGATAGCAATGTATTGCACAAACACATTCAGCCAAAAAAAGTATGCTTTAATTGTTTTAAAAATTAGACTGGAGCTGCAGTCATCAGCTTGAAGATATGTCAGGCTGTTCAGCAGCAGATTTTACTGTGGTTTTGAAGTAGCTGAAGGAAGATAATCAAATGCAGGATAAGTTAGTGAAACTCTTTGCTTTAAGTTTGAAACCTGTGAAGTGTTTTTCACAGTGGACCAAGGCTCACTAAATTCATTTTGATTTAATGATGTTCCTGTTACCAATTTTAAAGTATTTTAGCATCTACAAAATCAGAACAGCAGTTTAGGGATCATCAAAGATTAATTGCATTGTTATGATTAAACTAATTTTTAAGGTAAGTAATTTTATTTCTAAAAGTCATGGTTAACTTTTTTCTTTAATAGAAAAACAAATGTGATCTAAAAGCAAAGTTGTTTCTGAGAAATGATTAAATACCAATTATTTTTTGTTTTGTTCCAGTTGCATTCGTGGTCCTGGTTTGGGCTGTGGTTTGGTCCATAACTGGGGCTGAATGTCTCCCAGGTGGAAATCTGTTTGGAATTCTGTTTCTTTATTTCTTTGCTGTCATCGGAGGTAAAATTTTTGGATTCATTAAAATACGAACACTACCCCCTCTCCCTGCTCTGCTGGGTAAGATATCTTTCCTTCTTTTCTTCCTGCATATTTTGTGTTGTTTAAACCATGAGGTAGTACCTGTATGGTAGACATGTTTGGATTGGGAACAAATAAACTGTGTCACATTCAAAATCTGTAGCTTTTCCAAATGACTTTTTCTGGTCCTCTCTGAAAAGGTGCAAAATTCCCCAGACTGGCTCAGGTGAAATTGTAGGTAAAGTTCTCTTCTTAATTCTTTGTGGGTAAGAGAACTGTATGCCTACAGACTCAGAGTTTATTGTCCTTCAGACCCTTCTGTCACAGTTACTTAAAATTTGGGTTTAATAACACCAAACAGGAATCTTAATCCAGACATCATTTTAGAGTATAGTAATCTCTTTGCAAAATCATTGCTGAGCTGTTTCTTTAGTATCTCACACAATGAAAATGTTTTCCAAAGAAAACATTACAGGAATTCCCTAGTACTGGTAGTCCAAAGGATTTCTTTCTTCTCCTTCCTTTATCTCAAGATAATTGAAATCTGAGAAAATAAATTCACAACAAGGAATAATTCTTCTGCAGAGTTATTCTGATTCAATCATAGCATTTTTTTCCACATCAACATCCTATTTTATTTTATATAGAAATGCAAAATAGAAATGGGAGATGAAAATAATGTTAATTCTGACATCTTCAGAATCTTTTCAGGTTTCTTTCCTAGAGGGGGTTTTATATTTGCTTAGATCAGTACAATATTTTGACGTGCTGTGATGTCAGTGAAGTTGGAAATGCAGCTCCAGGTTCTTCTCACCAGCTGTATCCTGTCCCCTTGCTATGTTTACTGCGTAAATGAGTAAAGCTGGAGACAGAGAGTAGAACTCCAGGGCAGAGTGGGCCTGCAGTGCACAGGTGTGATGCTGCAGCCTGCAGAGCTGCTGTTGTGCCTCCCGCAGGAGCTCCACACACGGCTCTGTCCCGGCAGCGTCTGCGCTCTTGCGCTGCGCAGTTTCACCAGAGAGAGAGAATTCAAATGAGAGGGAGGGAGGTTTTGCATATGGCATGCATGCCTGCAGCAGTATGAACACGGAATGTCACACACACGGAGTCTGCCCTTTCTAAGTAAACACCCCTTTTAAACAAATAAAAGTATTTCTGACCATTTGGGTTCTGTTTGTTCGGGAGTTTTTTAATGACATCTGTATCTAAAAGTTACGAGCTGAGCTTGAAACTGCTTGTCAGACAGGTAATACTGGACAACAGAAACTTCAGCATGACAGCACATGTCTGTTGAGTTGTTTAGGACAGAGTTCATTGTTCTGATCCCCAGTCTTTGAGGAAAATTGGAGAAATCTATGACCCAGAAGACAAGATAGAAAATGTCTGTGAATATTCAGTTTTTACAGAAAAATGCAAACTGTGTGCTCTTACGTGCCTTCAACCCACTTTTTGCTCGCTTATAGTGAGCCTGTCTCACTGAAACAGCCACATAGTATATTTTAGGTGCACATTGCAGAGAGGTTTCTGCAGCAGGAAGCATGGAGCAGATCAGTGAAGATATCCTTTGAGCTGGACATTTTTGCTTTGTTAAGTAGATTTGTGGATCAGGGTAGTTCCAGTGACTTGGACCTCATGCAAACGTTGCAAAGAGCATGTGATCAGAGTGCCAGCCTGCTATAATTGTCATGAAGTACCACAGATAAATTATGACACTGTTTTTGTCCAAGAGGTGGTGGAAAGAATAATGTCTGAAAGTTTAGAGTGTCCTAGGACAAATCAAGTTCACAGTCAAGGCTCACACTGAGCTGGGACCAACCTCATCACAGTGATTTGTTTACTTTTTGTCTTTTTTTTGTTTCCTGTTTCTAAACATGACTAATATAAAATTATGCCACAAAAATGTATCTTTGAATCATCAGGACTCACAATGAATCTCTGCAGATCCATATTTAAAGTCAACTTTTCCTGTACTTTTCCATATCCTTCCAGAGCTATGGCTTTGATAGCTTTTCAGGAAGTCTCTGATTTGACAGTTTTGCTAATATTTGCAAAAGATTGTATCTTGCAAGTAGCTCAAATAGAGGATAAGACAAAGTTTCTGATTTCCCTTCCCTTTTTTGTGCTCTCTTTGTGTAAGAGTCTCACTGCCAGAGCACTTTAAAATGTTTAAGCTAGTCCATGAGGAGCTGGTTTAGATTATACTTCCGAAACGAAAGCAGCATTATGGTCCATGTGATACCTGCACTTCTTACACCTAAGGGGATTTTTAACAATTCTCAGCTTCTGAGATAAGTACACAATATTAGATGATCTTCATATTTTTGTGTTAAAACAAGCTAACAAGAAAAATCTTTAAGGATGCAGAAGTGTCTTTGCTTATGGTAAGTATGACCTGCACCTGGTGAACAAAGCCAAATTCTTTTGACTCAGACTAATGCTGTGAACCAGCATCCTGCTGCTTTATTCATTGGTCACCTGCTGTGTTCTTAGGCCACTTTGACTGCTTCAAATGTGTTTATCTCTTTTCATGCCTCAGTCCCATTGTTAAAACATGGCTAATAATTCAGAATACAAATTGTTTCTTTTTCTCTCATAAAAACATGATATGGTGTCTGTTTTTAAGAGTGCTATGCAAATTTTTCTTGTGCAATAAAAAAAAATCATTTGACAGGAGCTTATTTGCTTTCACTTAAGGGATGCTACTCGCTGGTTTCCTAATCCGAAATACCCCATTCATCAGTGACTTTGTCCAGATAAACCTACGCTGGTCTGCAGCCCTAAGGAATATTGCTCTTTCCATTATCCTGACCCGAGCAGGACTCGGCCTGGATCCAAAGGTGGGGCACCAGCCATTTGTGTGAGGCAGAGTATACAGCAGCTATCAAAAAAATTGGAATAATTGGTTCCATTAAAAATATTGAACTGCTCAGTCTTGGAGCATCTGCAAATTCCGTCATCATAGAAAGCATAGTTTCTGTTGTATAATTATTTGTATGTTAATACTGGCAGTTGGATTCGTATAGTAGGCAAGCAGTCCAAAAAATACCTGAAGAAAACTGATTTTATGATTATTTTAATTTCCTGAATTTTGTGAGCGGAACAGATTGAGGATGTGTGTACCGTCATGGTTTGTCAGGAAGAGTTTACACTCCCTGACAAACTCCCTGTTAGTTTACACTGAAAAAACTAAAGTAATGGAAGGGATCCCAGGTCCTTGAAAGAGAATGCTTTTGTGTGGACAGAAATCCAAAAAACCCAACCAACCACAAAAGTGTAAACCCTGTGTGACTTTTTTTACTTGTTTTTTAATCATTGCCATTTGAATGCAAATACTTTAATTGCAAAGATGAATCCTGCTGTACTACTGAAACAATGATTCACATCACAATGAAGTCCGTAATAGTCCTGTAAAAAAAATATTCTCTCCACCCCAAGAAACATGATAATTCATAAATTGATGAAGGCAAGGTTTTGCTTATTCAAAACGAGCTGGCTGAAGTAAAGCTGTACCATTTTCTCCTCTACCTATTGAAGGAACCACTGAGAGTTTATGTAAGACTTATATAGGTAGTTTAGAACATCTAAACTGATTTTTCTTAACCAAGAAAAACTAGAGAGTTGCCAATGCTTCAGTTATTTAGGAAAATAAGGTTTTGTCCATATTGAAAAATGTCTGTTTTCCTGTATTATCCTCATTTTATTTTCCAAGACATTGAGGCTTGCATGAGCATGAACTGTGTGTTGTTAGACACAGCTTGGATGTCCAGTTCTGTGAGACTGCATTTCTGTCTATTTCATGACAACTCTTTTTGCTGAGGGAACTTCATTTTTGACTCATTTTTCTTCCATGTGGTAACAAAACTGTCACTTGGACTCTGTGTGTGGCAATGCTTTGATGCAGTTAAAATTGTTCCTCATGTAATTGAAACTGTAAAGACACAGAAGTCAGTTTCTCTGCTCAGCCCTGATTATGCTGGGATAAACTGGACTGGTAAAAAGTGGGACTCACTGTTTGTTTGGGTTTTTCTATTCTATTTCAAAATTAGGGACCTGTCCTAGCAGACTCATGTTTATGACTAACTATTAAAGACAGCTGTTATAAGCAAATATGCCAGTTTAGAAAACTTTTTTTTAAAGTTGCTGAGCCAAAAGGAGCTTAAGCTCTGAATATCAAGTGAGAGACAGCTGAAAGATGCTTGGCTTCTTGTGCCAAGTTTATGTAGTTCTACAACTTTTCATTATTTGTTCATAGATTTTGGGACAATTTTTGGGGTGCTTATGCAACTTCTGGGATTATAGCAAAATCTTTTGTGGATGGAGCAAATGACAAGAAGCCAAACAGAATTTTCTGTCTCTCCTTCCCATGACATGCAGGAACCTTGTCAAGCCTAGATTCACTGCCATGCTTAAAATTTTATATCCAAGTCCAGTTGGGCTTGGGCCTATCTCCAGTTTAGGCCATGTCATGTCCTATAGTGCAGCTCAGACAGGATTCTTTAATAAGCCATATCAGATTTTAAATGTTTTTCCTCCCTGTAAAGCCAAGGCTACTGACACTATTGTGCCTCTATTATTGCAGGCTCTTAAGAAGCTCAAAGCTGTCTGTTTACGGCTTGCTTTCGGACCGTGTCTCTCAGAAACGTGCACAGCTGCTGTCCTTGCCCACTTGTTCCTGCATTTGCCATGGCAATGGGGATTTATACTAGGGTAATGTACTGCCTTTTCTCCTGTATGACAAAAGTGCCTGTTTTCAGGCTGCAGCCAAATGATCCAAGTGTGGTTCATTCTCTGTGCCAAGCAGAAACCTCAGTTCAGTGCCAGTTGGGAAGCTGTGCTTAGCCCCTGTGGTCTTGTGCTTACCATTTATGTCTGGCTCTGTGGCTAATTTAAAGGTCATATTTTCAGGCTGCGGAGGAGTGGTTGCATCATTACTCTTCTGTGTTTGTGACCTGAGCACTTGAAGAAGAAAGAAGGATGGTGCAATCCCTGAGTCTTGAACCACAACACAGGGGGCTTTTAGGGACAGAAGATTGTACCTCAGTTCTCCGAATTGTGGAGAACTTGCACACGGAGTGATGCACATAGGACAGCCTTCCTGTCACAAGTCAATGTGGCATGGTATATTGTAGAGTAATATCCTTGAAGAGAAGACTTTTTCCATCTAGTTCTATCTAAATTGGTGGACTTGGTCCAGACCCATTCACTAGAACAAGATGGGTGAACTCCTTCTGTGACACACGCTGAATTTTATGAGAAGGAACTGAACTGGGCTACTGAGTCATACGCATGTCTAGACCAGGTTTCTAAATGGGACAATCAAGGCGTGTATCAGGGAGCATAACTGGCAAGCAGTGGAGACTCCAGTTTTAGCCTGAGGAGCCCTTTACTTTTAATGGTATTGAGCTGGGCAGAAAGTAAGAGCTGATTGCAGATCTGCATAGAAATATCCCTGCTTGTAATTAGAGGGGAAAGGTTAGAAAAATACCTTATGTAAAGGTCTGCTTATTTATACTTCAAAAGAATTAAGGTCAGAACATTCTGAAGGTTTTTTAATTCAGTGCTTTCTTTTTGAGATGCTGAACCTATGTGTTTTCAGTTTTGTTCTAGGTGCAGTCTCCCCTGCTGTGGTGGTTCCCTCAATGCTGATTTTACAAGCTGGGGGATATGGGGTGGAGAAAGGCATCCCAACTTTGCTGATGGCAGCTGGCAGCATTGATGACATTCTGGCTATCACAGGCTTCAATACTTGCCTTGGGATGGCTTTCTCCTCCGGTATGCTGGTTAATCTGTACATGATGAGATGCAGAACAATGATCTTTTGAAGAATGTGTGCTCTGTTATGGCTGACTGGTTTGTAACTTAATGGCATCTCCTCATAAAATCCATGTATAGCCTTGAATATTGAGATTGAAATTACCTATGTTCAAAAGTTAGTGTAACACTGTCAGCTCTGAGTTGTGGGTCACAACTTTCAGAGAACCTTTTTCCCTGACTGCTCCCTTAGCTGCCAAGTCTGGTCCCTGCATGCCCAACATAATGCTTTGAAATTTCACTGGGTTTAGCAATGTTTTTACAGTGGCTCTTTCTCTGACTTCTCTTGCACGCTTTCTTGGCGTGAGCTTTCAGAGAAAGAAAGTTGCACCATCCAGTTCCTTCAGGCCCATCGGTTCCCTCCTGAACTCCCTTGCCCCAAGTAGTTTAAAGCAGACGCTGTCCTGGAATCACCCTCATAGGTCCAGAGTGTGGTTTGAGTGATGGGTTTGTTTATGGCTTACTGAACACGTTTTTATTTTGCCAAATAGGTTCTACTCTGTACAATGTGCTCCGTGGAGTGCTGGAGGTTGCTGTTGGCATAGCAGCTGGAGGAATTCTGGGAATGTTCATTCGATATTTCCCAAGCCATGATCAGGTAAAAACCCAGTAAAAAAAATTATAATAAAGAGATTCTTTGCTAAGGGATTATTTTCCTTAGTTATTAATTTGCAAGCTTACATTGAAGCTGGTTTTGGGGAAAGCCTTTCACAGTGTTAGCAGCTTCCAGATTGAAAAACCTATCAAGTGAGGATGTGTTTTAAAGATGATTACTTATTTACTGCACCAACAATAATGTATGATCTCATAGTCCTTCCTGATGGAAGGCTGTAATCCAGCTCACCATCCTGCTCTCATTGAAGGTAGTGGAAATGTCCACATGTAAAGCAGGAAGGGTCTGATACCCATTTCAGACAGTAAAATATTAATTTATTAGATTGATGCAGGACACTTCTTTCAGATGTATCCAGCAGGCATAACATTAAAAATTAATAAAGCAGATGTATTGGAGGTTTTAAGTGATTGATCATATCATTAGTATTAATTAGAATGTGTTACTTTGCATAAAAATTACATTTATAGAAAGTGGTAGATTAGTTTTCTATCAAGGGGTAATTAAATGAACAGAAAATTGTGGAAGAAAGTAGATACATTCTGGACCACTGAAGTCAGTATTCAGAGCATCTCCTGCCCTCAGTGGCATCAAATTTTCTTATTAAATAACATTAAGAAGTGTGATACCAGAGCTAAACAGTTCGATAGAAATGAGCAAATGGTAGATAACTGTCTGCTGTGAGACTGCAAACATTTGCATTCTGGCAAATGTTTGACTTGCCCTTAAAAACATCTGATGGCAAAGATTTCACCTTTCCTTGGATAAACTGTTGTAGTACTTGACTGCACAGGTCGGAAATCCTTCTATCACAGAGTTCAGGCAGAGCTGCTGGAACAGAGCATCATGTTCCTTGTTATAAAAATAGCCTATTGGCAATAAGATTTCGGATGGGGAGTGGAAAACAAAAATTACATTTTCGAAATTTGTATTCTTAGGAATTAATGAAAATGGATGAAAAAAAATCCTCAATCCAACTGAGCAGCTCAAGTCTCACTTGAAAGCTTTGATTCCTTCAAAATGATTAATTTGTATTTTTCTTTTCAAGTTCTTATTTTGAAAATTAACAGGAGTAACTTTTCCCCTCCATTTCTGAAAGAAATTTACTTTTTTGTTTCTCTCTTTCCTTGGCTGCAGGCATCTTTGGCATGGAAGAGATCATATTTTGTACTTGGACTGTCCATGTTTGCTGTTTTTGGCAGCATCTACTTTGGCTTCCCTGGATCAGGAGGGCTCTGCACATTAGTCTTAGCTTTTATAGCAGGTGTGGGATGGTCTGATGAGAAGGTGAATGTTTGCATAGGAAGCATATCATGTCCAAAGTGTGGTGAATGTACAGCCTGACAGGATCTTGAATTTCTGTCAGGAGTGGTAATGGTGTATTTGTGAAGCGTTAGGGGGTGTACGGATTTAAAAAACAAACAAGCAAAAAAAAAAGCCCACCAAACCAAGCAGCACATTCTACATTTATTTTGGAAGTCTTTAGCATTTCCCATGCCAGAAAGTTACCATGTATGTCAGTAGAGCAATATGTATGCCAATACAGAGCCAGGCATACTGATTGAGAAATGCTCAGCTTTTCTTAGAGATCTTAAGCTATACGAAGGAGACTTAGTTGTGAAGGCACTTAACAGTAGCACTCCAAAGCTTAAATTCCCAGCTCTGTGAGTGTCTGTACACAGTCACTTTATGGTAAAATTTACAAATGGGTGTCCAAGATACAGTTGTGGACATGGCCTGAATACCCTGAGGGTTCATTCCCTGTGGTTTGGAGCGGGTGAAATGAAAAGCAGTGATTAACTATCCTCTCTCATCTTTCCCAAATCCCAGCCAGTGTAATTTGGGTAACTTAGAGAGCAGGGTGCACACAACAAATGGTTATATAAGGCCATATAAAAACCATAAAAAAGACTGTTTTTTAATCACTTTCTCTTAGGTACTAAGCATACTTCCTCTTAGGTACTAAGCATACTTCCTCTTACTGCAGCTGTCCCACTGCATTTCTGTACCTTGCTATGTCTCACTGCCTCTTTTGCTTGATACCATCTACATTTAATGTTTTGAGGAGATCTTTCTCTCCACAGCTGTAGCTTTGTGACATTCAGCAGGAAAAGGGGAAGGATCAGGTATAGCAGAGTCCATGTTACTATCCCCATCTAGACCCTGACTTCACTAAGATCTCAAGGTTTGTTACAACAATGAAAAGAAACTATGATTGTCCAATTCTAAAGGATGAAAAACTCTTCTTGGGACTTAACTAGTTAGAGACATTACAACTGATCAAGCTCTCTATTGAAAACCTTTTAAACCATTTCAGGAGGAAGGACCTTAAAAGAGTATATGTCGTCTATAAAGGCTTAGTTTAAATTCTTTTGGTCTGCACATGAAGCTTCTTGGCCTTAAATATATTGATGTCAAATGCCTTAGCTCTTCTTTCTCAGATAGAGCCAGAGATGTCTGCATACTGTGTACTCAGTACATTACCAAGGTTTTCCTGCTGAGCTTCTCAAAGGCCACTGCCTTCCACTGTCCATGGTGGAAGGCACTTGACAAACACCATCTACAGAGAACAATGAACACTGAACCTATTCCTGGAACAGTTAAATGGGCAGTAAGCAGACTGAAATCTGTAAAGAGGGGATTTCTGGGGGGCTTTTTTTTTGTTTTGGTTGTCGTTTTTTCTTTTATTTTGCCAGAACTGAAAAGGGTGAAATAACAAGGAGAAATGAGGCAAAAAATGTGTATTTTTATATGTATATATATATTTTCACCTCATTCTTTTTAACGTTACAGAAGTTTTTGTATTACTGTAACCTACCATTCCATTGACTGAAGAGCAAGAGGATTGCAGGATCAGTCCCAAAGAGAATACCAAGGACAGGACATGTCTAGGCCCTGGATTGGTCATTAAGTGACAGAGCACTGCACTTATATTCTCCACACACTTCAGCCTGAAGGTTCATTTGCTATTGTAGAACCCACTTAATTAAAAGACAAGTGCTATTTCATATGCTGTGTGTACCTTTTCATATAAGTGGAAGATTCCTGTTTATCCTGGCAGCAGTTGTTTTAGGAAAATTGTGTAAAGTTCAAACATGAGGGGAAAAGATGGTTTTGCCTTTATACACTATATTGCAGTGGAAAGTACGGCGCTTGTTACTGGTATGTGATTTCAGACTTGCTCAGACTAACTTTGCTCCTGCTGACATGGAGAGAGGCCTCTGAGTGCAGCACGAGCAGAGTTAGGTCATGTCTGAAACTTGGGAGAGTCTGACTCTGCTCAGCTACAAATGGAAGAACATGCTGAAGCATGCAGTTCCCAAAGGCTCAGAAACTTCACGGCAAAGCTGTTGAAATTACATCTTTCTAAATACTGAAAATCAATAATGCTTTATTTTCTTCCTCTTGTCTGCAAACTGCTCTGTTACTGTTCAAACACACCAGTGCTTTTTATTTCTCCTCTCAAGACACAAACATTTATTTACTAGGACAGCTAGACACAGTCTGACCCTCAAAAGGTGTGCAACTGATTTTGAATCTTTTAGTATTAGCTCAAAGAAGGAGGAGCAATTCTGGACCATCTTTATGAAACATTTTCACTTTGTCCTATGATTACGTAACTGTTGTGTCTACTTGGCCATCTTTTTCTGAACTTACAGATTAGTTTTGTTCTCATTGCAGAGGGAAGTAGAAAAAATTGTGGCAGTTGCATGGAATATCTTTCAACCTTTTCTTTTTGGTTTAATTGGAGCAGAAGTATCCGTTACATCTCTGAGGCCTGAAACCATTGGTAAGATAATTCACTAATTACCCAGCTTTCATTACTGGCTTTGAAAGAATAAAGAAATGTAAAACAAAGCAGACTATGGCTGACCCAAAAGAACTGAAAAAACCAGAAGCACCTATGCACAAAAGTACTGAGAAGTGTTTGTCTGTTGCAGGGCTCTGTGTTGCTATATTAGGCATTGCCCTAGTTGTGCGAATCATAGCAACATTCCTGATGGTGTCTTTTGCTGGGTTTAATTTCAAGGAGAAGGTATTTGTCTCACTGGCATGGATTCCCAAAGCCACTGTCCAGGTACACAATCCAAAATCACTTTTCATTCCAGGCTAAATCCATTTTCCTTAGCAAAGCTCCCTGTAACTAGCACAGCAGTAAGCAGGGAAGGGTTCAGGCTCCATGATAGCAGAGTGTAGTATGTCGACAGTTCATATTCTAAAATACTCTAAGTCTGCTTGAAAAGTGTGTGGAGAACCTTCTATGTGCAGCTGTTTTGCTTGCATCCTGGGCTTACACTTAATAATGACAGTGAATTGTACATATACCACATGAAGTTTAACAATTTCTCAGCCATTGCTGATTATTGTGCCTTCATATACAGATTCTGAGCATTTCCCTCTTACACATGAAATGTCTGCAAGGACAGTCACGTCAGAGACTCAGAATGGGTTTCAGTTTGTGATTATTTTGGTAAGGAGTAATCTGAGAGCCGTATTAATAGAGATGCCTCAGGCTGGCTACATTCCTGCTCCTTTATTTCAGTGATTGTTAAGTCATTCAGACATTGCCTCAACAGCATGATTACTTGCAAACAAAAGTTAATAATCAAAACAGGCAAGGCTTATTACATTAGTGAATTAAATTTTCAGAAGCTGCTACTAGTTGACTGTTGTCAGGATATATTCTCAAAGTGTGGTATTTTAACAACTGCACGACACAATATACTGGCCCATTTCTTTAATCGCACGTTCTCCAGCATCACACGTTTATCCAAATGTGGATAAAATGGCAGCTAAGCAATGTTCTTCACAGGAGGAAACCACCCATATAAACTCATTAGCTTAGGAAATTCCAAGCATAGCCAAGTGAAAATTGTTCTCATAGGTGTAATATAATTTTTACTTTGCTATGTAGGGCCTAGAAACGAATGGGTTGAATGTACTAAAAATGTCAAATTTATGTGAAATGTTGCCTGATGATAGGTCCCCTTTTTCCCTCATTCAGTGCTAAAGATTACTTGCTCCATCTCAGCAATGTTTTCTTCCCTGCAGGCTGCAATAGGTTCTCTTGCCCTGGATACAGCAAGACAACATCAAGATGAGCAACTGGAAAAGTATGGAATGGATGTACTGACAGTAGCTTTCTTGGCTATCTTGATCACTGCTCCAATTGGAGCCCTGGTTATTGGCTTGGCAGGGCCCAGACTTTTGCAGAAGGCTCAGACAAATAGCAAGGAGGATGAGGAAGGCGCTGAGGTTGGAGAAGAGGCAGAGGCCTGTGAACCTTCCTAAGACAGACAACTACAGGGGTCTGGTCCTTCAACCCTGACACTTTTGTTGAGTAAAGATGGCATGTCTCTAATCTTGCTGGAGGAAACTAAAACTATCAGTTACCCCTGCTATTTTTGAAGCAGCCCTGGTGGAGTTCTATAAAATATTTTTATGTGATGATGGTGCCTTGAGATGAAATAGCTGAACATACAGTGAATAAGATGACCTGGCAGTGAGTCACTGAGAAGTTAGCAGTCAACAGTTACTTGAAATGTGTGGGTGGTGAGGCCAGGGAGAGGGTCAGAATTTTTCAGGCATGGAGTGGAGTAATGAGGTGGAATATAAACAGAAGAAAATGGAGACTAACATGAATAACTTCTAGATGGTTGAAACTGGGCTGTGAGATGACAATTTCTAGAACTCAAAGAAAGCAACTTCCAATAAGAGACTGCTGACATACAGTGAACAAGTCCTGCCATGGCTTGGTGATTCCCTCTCCTTCCTCATTTGTGTTCCAAAACTTGCCTTTTCCTATTGCTGTTCTTCCTCACAGCTGATATTCTCCTTTGTGCCTTCAAGGCACTGTCAGCTCTGGTCATAGCAAGGAACAGCAAGTGGTACTTACATGCTCAAAGAGACAGCTGGGGCCATCATGGACTGTGGTAATACAGGTGTTGGTGCTGGCAGAAAAAAAGACGGAGCTTGAAAATGGGATGAGGGTTGTGGGATGCTTCTAAGGACTGTGAGAGGGTTGTATGGGATTGGGATGGTTGCTTCTTCACCTGTGTACCTCAGCCTTCACACAATGTGATGTCAAGGGAGAGATGCTTTCCTACAACCAGGAGTAACCTCTGTTGATCAAAATCCTGCTCTTGCCTTTTAGGTTTGGTACCACTTGACAGATACCAGCAAATCTGTCTTCCTCTGCTACGTTTTGTACAAGTAACTAGCTCCAAGTAAGTTGTTACTAACTCCATTCTAAGGCATGGGGTCAGTACAGCATCCCTCAGAAACTGGAAGTTACCTTTGTTATTTTTTGGTAAGGCTGTTAGATTGTGCCTGTAACTGAGGTAGACAACACCCTCCTGCAGATTTCTACACTTCACTGAACCCATTTTACAGGACACTGTGTAGAATACATAGACATTTGATGTGTCTAGATTTTGGCATTAGTAAGAACTAATCATTTCTATTTTAGCTTCTAAATTTTTAATATGCAAAACAAAAAATGTACAAAAATACTTTTAACTACTTAAATACTTCTAATGTTAACACTGTACTATTTGCGGGGTGTCATATGCCTCTGTATACAGATGAGCTGTATACAGCTCAGTATGCATGCCTTTGTATAAGCCTTCCTCTCCAAGCAAAAAGCAAGCCTCCTGAAAAGTACTTAAATTTCATAGCCTGCAGTTCCAGCACAATGATAAAAATACTTTGGTAAGTTTTCCCCTAACAGTTGTCAAGTACATATCATTTTTCTAACTATGCACACTGCTGTTCTCTCTGCTTCCTCGGGAATATACCATCTTTAGTTCCATTCAAGTTTGTCTCCTGACCTGAAAGGAAGATGCTTTCAAACTGCACCTGATGGGTTTGAAGCTGGAGCAATGATTAAGGGTGCTGTGCTTGGTCATTATTGTGTCATCCCTGGACTTCTGTGCCTGTTCTGCCTACTTCACATGCACGCGTGGTGTCCTCTGGGCCCAGTCTTGTTCAGTATCTTTATCAATGATCCGGATGAGGGGATTGAGTGCACCCCCAGTAAATTCATGGACAACACCAAGTTGGGTGACACTGTTGATCTGCTGGAGGGTAGGAAGGCTCTGCAGGGGATCCGGACAGGCTGGATCAATGGGCTGAGACCAGTGGAACAAGGTTCAACAAGGCCGAGTGCCAAGTCCTGCCCTTGGGTCGCAGCAACCCCAGGCAGTGCCACAGGCTGGGGCAGAGTGGCTGGGAAGCTGCCCAGTGGAAAAGGACCTGGGGGTTCTGGTCAACAGTGGCTGAACATGAGCCAGTGTGTGCCCAGGTGGCCAAGAAGGCAAATGGCTTCCTGGCCTGGGTCAGCAATAGTGTGGCCAGCAGGACCAGGGCAGTGATTGCCCCCCTGTACTTGGCACTGATGAGGCCACACCTCAAGAGCTGTGTCCAGTTTGGGGCCACTAACTACAAGAAGGACATGGAGGTGCTGGAGTGAGTCCAGAGAAGGACAACAGAGCTGGTGAAGGGTCTGGAGCACAAGTCCCATGAGGAGTGGCTGAGGGAGCTGGGGGTGTTCAGCCTGGAGAAGAGGCTGCTCACACCGTACCAGTGGGTCACCATACCACTCTACAACTCCCTGGCATTAGGGTGTAGCCAGGTGGGGGTCGACCTCTTCTCCCAGACAACCAGTGACAGGATGAGAGGACAGAGTCTTAAGTTTTACCAGGGGAGGTTTAAGTTGGACATTACCAGGAATTTCTTCACAGAAAGCATTGTTAAACAGTGG
This sequence comes from Daphoenositta chrysoptera, assembly GCA_013397915.1. Classification (NCBI taxonomy): domain Eukaryota; kingdom Metazoa; phylum Chordata; class Aves; order Passeriformes; genus Daphoenositta; species Daphoenositta chrysoptera. Next base: position 791,806 of record VZRO01008045.1, on the reverse strand, counting down.
CACAGACTGCCCAGGAAGGTGGTGGAATCATCTTCCCTGGAGGTGTTTAAGGAAAGACTGGGCACAGCACTTAGAGCCATGGTCTAGCTGACATGGTGGTCATAGGTTGAGCTCGATCTCAGAGGTCTTTTCCAACCTCATTGCTTCTACGATTCTGTGAAATAGGTGTAGTTTTAACAGGAAGTTAAGTATTTGGAAATTGTAATGTTGGTAAGCCTAACTGACAAGATGAGGGAAGACAGTGTTCAGTTCATCAGTGACTGTCTATAAAATAGTTCTACTTAAGTAAAACTTACAGGAGTTCACTTTTCTGTAAAGTTTTATAAGAAGTAGAATCCTCCCACAGGGGATCACTATGCCAAATTTGGAATGTGTTCAATAACAGAAGTGTGATGTTGTAAGGATTACAGCCCTTTTAATCTGGACACAACCTTAAGTATGAAAGCAAACCTCTGATTAAGAGCTCTTGTTCGTGATAGCCTCTAATACTTCCTCACCAGCATAACAGCATCTCATAAATTAGATTTACCATGTTCCCTTAACCTCAGTGCACTCTCAATTATACATTAGATCACTTCCACCATTCTGAGTGCCTGAATAAGCTATACCAATGAGAACTGTCATCTTTTTTGCTAATCTAAATGAGATTGAGTCAATTTTTCTTTCCCTGCCATTTTATGCATGTATTTCTCATGAGACCCCTTTCCCCCAACTTTTACTAAATCTTCAAAAAGAATCAGGTTGAAGCTACTGTATAGACCTGCAGATCTAAAATTAAAAGCTTTAATGCTTTATAATATTCCTCTCCTTGTCTTCCAGAAAGCAAGAAAACACTTGCATCTTTTCATTAAAGGATATATTATATCAGGACTAAGAACCTAAGAGACTGGGGTTTTTTAGTATCATGACAATTTCAGCTGCTTTTAAATAGCAGCTAACTTTGAGAGATTTGATTTCACTTTTTATCATAGACAGTGGGGGTGAATCACGACATTAAAGACCACCTCCCTTTTAACAAAATGCCATGGAAATAATTACTGAATAAGGCATAAATTCAAGCTAATAAAGCCATTATGGCATGGTAGTCTCTTATTTGCAGGAAATAAAATTAGAGCACAATGTGCTCTAACTGATAACCAGAGAGTCCCGCTGCCATGCAGACATGATCAGAGGCATAGTGTGGGGGAACTCTGAGCATGCTGTTCCAGAAGGTTCACAAGAACCTCTGCAGCAGAAAGGTCTGACAGCAGAAAGTGTTCCCAGCAGCCAGCATCCAGCAGTTACAGCAGGCAGCATATGGGAAAAGACAGAAATTGGCCATCTGGAAGCAGGGAGTCACACAGGCCAGGGGATGTGATGATAATGTCATTATAATCACTGCTTACTCTCTCTTTTTCAGCCAAACTGAGCTTTTTATAGAATTTAAACTGAAGTCTAAAATTAACTGTGAAAATCATGGTGTAATACAGCCACAAAATGGATGATCATTTCTGCATCTTGCTTTTTAAATAAAGAGTACAAGAGATCAAATTTTTCGTCAATTGCACTTCAATTACATTTACTTTGTCTAGTCGTTGCCCCAAGTCAGACACCTTTCTCTAAACCTGTTTTACAAGTTTATTTGTAGTCTATTATTAATTATGTTCAAAATAATGATGAAAAGAAAGGTAAACACTGCTGTTCTTGTAGAGTATATAGGTATCACAACATGCCAATTTCAGTTTCCCCAGATTTTGCATCAAGACTGAAGACCTGGTCCTACTACCTCTGTTCTGGTCTTTATTAGCATTTAGGGCAAAGTTATTCCTTTGTGTGGAACTTCCCAATTAGATTAGAAAAGTCAGGTAATTGGTTCAACTTGCTCAGTTGCTGGTGAGATACAGAGCTGTACAGGCACTTCAGCTTTTAGCTATCTATCTCTGTAGACTTTAGATAGAACAGATTAGTAAATTCTTTGAGATTTTCTATATAAAGTTCCGCAGACATGAGGCAATATTACCTTGATAAATTTTGAAATGCAAGGAAATGAGGATTTATCTTGCTTGTGGTTCTCAATACATTATTATCGTGTGGAAATTACTAAAATGTCCTTTCTACAAAGGAACTCTGACTTGCTCTTGCAACACTACAAATATGTTCCATTCCCTTACAGACATAAGCACAAACAAAAAAACTGTCCCTGTTTATCCTATAGCCATGTTTGTAGATTGCTGTTAAACTGTCTCATCTAAGAGCAAGCAGGGAGAAAAAAGTAATTACATAACCAAGCTGTGTTAAAGATGGAGTCAAGAGGTTAAATCTTATGCTGTCCTCTTAAAGGAGCTTTTTGGGAGAAATAAAACCATGTTGCTGTATTACTCACTTTAACAAGGTTTATCTTAATTAAACCTGTCCTTAAGAGGTTTGGTTTTGATTTCAGAGGAAAATGTTTTGTATTTGAATACAAGAGTATCCTGATAAAAGCTGGAAGCACATACAAGCCAGTGTCTAATAAGTCTGCTACAGCAGACTGTGGATTTTAAAGCCTGAAAAAAAAATGTCAAAGACAGGTCTTTACATTTCACAGTAATTTCTTCACCAAACCCAAGGAGCTTGGTATTCTATATACATCTGTAAGTGAGAACTTAGTATAAGACACCTTTATATATTTTTCTCTATTATAAATGTTATATCCTAATACATTTATGGTTTGCTCATCCATTAAGGTAAGACCACAATGAAGCATTTAAACAATAAACATTATACCATGGTTCTGTTACACACTTTGTAAAAGAAGGTATTTAACACAGTCACATCCTAATCTGCCATCTTTTGCAGCAAGGCAAGAGGTTTTGGTACCTAGAACTACAACTGTCACAAATGGAAGAGGAATGATCTACCTTAATTCTGCTGCTGCTGCAAGAGCCCTTATGTGAGAGCAGCTTTCTAACTTGGTTTCTGCTTCAGCACTGGGGTGATCAGCTTTGGCAACAGCTCTAGGGCTTCCCACCTAACAATGGGTCAAATGAAATGCTGTTAAGGAATGGGTGAAATGTGTCTTTGTACCATTGTCTAAAACTGTAGCATGGATCAAATTTTTAATTTTAAACTGATGGATACAATATTTCATGGGAAAATTAAGCACTTTAGACTAATTAATTAGAAATCTAGCAGTTAGGTAAGTAGTAATTATCTGCATCTGAAATTAAGCCTCACCACAGCAATGTTCTGACTTGCCTAAATAATAATTCTGAATGGGTAACAAGCCAAGAGAACAGCTCAGCTCTGCATCCTCAGTTGTCGTTTAACCCATTCATCCCTTGAAAATTCCTGTTGCAAAAAGTAGTGACTATAGTGCAAGTGACCGTGCAGGAGGCAAAATTTTGTTTTCTTATGATCAACACAGGGCCCAAAATAAAGGGCTAACATTGGTGGCTGATCTGCTCAATAGTTTCATTTGAACTAAATAGTTTCGTTTGGAACTGCCAGCACTCCACCTGGGATGCTGTATGAAACTTTCCAGTGGTGTGGGTTTTGTCTGAGCTGGGCTGCTTTGTGTAAGACCAACAAACTGCCCACTTAGGCACCAGACAGGCCAGACCTTCAGCTTGCATGACTTAACACTGATCTGCTGCCTGCCCGAATATATATTCACAAAGGAGGAATTTGGTATCTTTTTTTCCCCCACTTAAGTACAGTTAAATTTGTTCCTGAAAAGCAAAATAAAACATGATTTCTCAGCGGAACAAAATCAACAGAAAAGTGCACTTACATCATTTGAAATAGTGACAGTTTTATAATTGTATGTTAATACAAAAAAGGCTTAGTTGTAGAAAGCCAATTTATTCTTGAAATAAATGACTTATTTACAGAGATAGGTACTTTACAGTTTTCCAAAGCAGGCAAAATTCTTCTCAGAATAAGGTACCAAAACAGTGACAAATTCATCACTGTCTAAATGCAGTTTATTCCAAAAAGAAATCTACAGCAATCATTAAACTAAACCATACTAATCACATAATAAAACTCTGTCCCTTGCAACTACAACGGTATAAAAGACTTTTTATCAGTCATGATCTAGATCAAACATCTGCTATACTTCTTTCTTCTTGAGTATTAGTGGACCTACATTATCTCCTGTTAATTCATTGTGCTTGTTGTGGGAGCCGTCACAGACAGGGAACTGAAAGAAAACACACACGGGGAATTAGCATAACTGTACAGCAACGGCATGGTGATTTCTGTATTTCCTCCTATGCTCTGAGCACTTTGATAATGGTGCTAGTTCCTCCTGTGATGTACTGGTTCAACGTCAAACTCCCTGCCTCCTATCAGACACAGGACACATGATACTAAGCAAAACAAACACTCTTAATGGGTAACTAAGTTTGTGAGATCATAAAATAGCTGTTCTTAGACACAAAGTCAGGGACAAAGCCTTTTCCATAAAAGAACAGCAAACAAAGTAGCCATCACAGCTACAAATGCATTAAGATTTACTGTGAAACTAATAAGAGTGCTCTTAATAGATTTAGTAATTTGCAACCAGAAAGTACTTTTTTAAGAAAAGCTGTAATACTTGGCTGAAGTGATTAGACCAAAGTGAGAATAGTTGAGTGAGGTTCTTCAGTTCAGAGCAGACTCTTTTTTTAATTAAAAAATGAAAGCATTTGCTCCAGAGAGAACAAAACCAGAGTGCGGTCAGGACATTCAAAATTGAATCAGGAAATTAAAATTGAGGCTAGATGAAATATACTCATTTACATCTAGTTGATTTGGGAGATATGGACTATCCAAACCAGTCATCTCACTGCTCTGGACCAGATAGGAATCTCCCTCATCAACACAGGCCCAGCCTTATTTTCATTCTAATATGAACAACTTTCTAAACACTGTCTTTTTGCAAAATAAGAGCAGTTATCTTTTATTTAGTTGCAATGTATTTCCAAATAGTAAAACAGGTTTGCTTGGTTTTATTCTACTCACATGTGGTCACTCTCTAAATATTTCCAGAAAAACCCTACTGTGTTTCTTTCAAGTTTCTACAGTTGCTTTCTGCATGTAAATAGGTCTGTGCCATTCTACAAAACTCAGGAACATGTTCCACCTCCAGACAAAAGCAACAGCTCAACACAGAGCAATGCACCACCAGAGCACTGACAAAAATACGCACGTTTCCATCTCTAATCCTACAGCAGCACAATGTCTTACCGTCTTCGAACGCCAACACCTGCAGTAAGCTTTAGTGAGGCACAGATCTTCAATATTTATCTCGTTCACTACTTTTGGATTTTCCTTCTGGATCTTGAGGTTAATCAAGCTATCCTTCTGCTGTTTCTTCTTGGGGAGGAAGGGACGAACAGCAAGGTAACCGAGCAAGGCCAGCACACCCAGGAAAGGCAGTAACCGCAGCCATTCTGAAACTGAAGATAAAGTGGGATTTAGGGTGGATCTTAACGCCGCTCCAGGATAGTGCAGCATCAGCTACATTCAAATGGCTTAGGCTGAGGGTGTGGAATCGGGCTGCTCAGTCAGCAGGGCCCTCAGGGCAAACAAAATTCCATTGGTAAATCTCAAGGAAAAGAAAAAAAAAAGACATAGATTAAGTCTTGGGATTTATTGTAGCCAAAGTAAAATTCTGACTCCTAGAATTTCATCTGAATTGAATTTTATCACTCTAGAAGACGATTCAATGGAAGACAATAAATACAAAACAAATAAAAGATTAACTGAAATGGGTAACCCTAAAGCACTGGCAAAACCTTCACCAATCCTTTTGGTTTTATTTTTCAGACCTCTGCTCAGGGACCTGCAACCAGTTTCTACAACATAGAGAAAGAAAGAGACCTAAGATCAGTAAGTCAAGTCACAGAAAATTGCTTTTTACCAAGGTAAGAAACTTCTCTCAAGTACAGGTAAAAGATAAAAGTATCCACTGCAGATCTGGCTGCCCTGGTTCATCATTATAAATCTTCTAGGCATACTGGTGAGAGAAGACTTACTGGACTTTTTTAAAAAATGCATCAATAATTGGCATTTATACATACATACACATATAGATAGAAGATCTATATATAAGGTGGATCCACTTTTCCAGCAAAATATGCTGTGACAATACTTCAGTGCAATTTAAATACATGGTGCACTAAAGGTTGAGAGAATTTTTCTAAAGTTCTGGAGAATATATTAAATCTTAACTGTCATTTAAAAGGGAGTTTAAAAGTATTTTAGAAGAGAAAGAAAAATGTATAATGAGCTGGAGCACAAATAGCTGCACAAGCACTCTTTAAGACAAGACACTAATCAAGTTACTCTTCTAAATTATTTAGGATCAGGACATAGCAAGATTTTGTTCTACAATTTGTTTTTTGAAATTAAGATGTAAAAAAAAAAAAAGGAAAACACAACAGAGCAAGCTAAGGATGCCAGGTGGGTTATAGCCATCAGAAAAGACATTATTCTGTATAGTTTGATTTTATTTGTACTAATAAAACACACATTTATGCTAATAATATTTTTCCAGTTAGAATCAATGGATTTTTCTTAAGGACTTGAATTTTCTGGAACCAGACAATGTAATAAAAATAATTTGTGGGACTAATTTTTTGTTCTTTGTTGCCTTTGATGTGACAGCCACATTTAGTGCATTTATCTGGAAATGCATCACAGCTGCATAAATGCTAAAGGCACTGTAAGAAGCCTGAGTAGTCATTTCCCAACTGCACTTGCAACAGTCCCTACACACCAAAACTCACAACATTCACTAAGACTCACTGCCATACATTAATCTCTAGTGCTCTTTTCTTAGTTCCTCCAACAAGCTGTAAGCCGTAAATATTAATTAACACTGAGATACTTAAATGTTTTCAGCTACACAGAATCCTGAGCTTCCTGGGCAGCAGTGCCTGTTTGCCTTTTCTATCGTTACTTTTCCAGAACACTCCATCAATTCCATCAGGAATCCAAATGCACTTTCTGACCTTACATGAAGGACTGACTTGGAATGTATTTCAAAAGACATGAAAACTATTTGGTCATTGAATAAAAATCCAAACTTTGTATTTAACCTGACTGTTGGCAAAAATGTGGATCTCTACAAAGCTACTCCTCTGAACTCCACGACAGAACAGACATTCCAAGAGGCACACCAGGACCAGGGCATCTATCAAGTGTGTGATGAATATAACTGGGCTAAGACTGACACACAAAAACGACATGTCACAACAGTAGTCATTTCTAAGGACGACTCACAGCCAGTTGGGTTCATTCAAGTGAAAGAGGAACATGATAGCTGTAACCTCTGAGAAAGGAACTAGAAAAAAAAATTAATAGTATGTACAAGGCTATTATTTAGGATGGTTATTATTTAATATTTGTACCAAGCTAACTGCTGATAAATAGTTTTGTCCTCACTAGCCAGTATATTCTGTGCTTACTTCAGATCTGAGAGTCTCTAGAAAGCCCCCGATTACATTCATGTGTACACTAATCATGAACTCCTTTGTTATTGCCAAAAGACTGCCTGAAGCTCCTATGTTTAAACTGAAAATTCAACGTGATCATGTCCTAAGGCATGAGATACAAAACACTGTCAGAGATCTTTAGGCTGGGTGAGCAGGGGTGTGAAAAACCCTTCACCCAAACTAATGCAATTATGTCTTCCTACAAGTGTAGACTGCTCTGGTTTTGAAGCCATTCATACTTTTCTGAAGCAGATGTAAGGCAATTCACAAGACTGTTTATTTTCACAGCTGACAACCCAAAATTCAGCCATTACATTGATTCTGGAGATTCCTTATCAGTTCTGCTGCATGGGGAGAGGCAGACTTTGGAGCCAGAAATGAAGAGTAGTGTACCGAACAGGTTAGTCTTCAGACTTGTGTTAGATAGAGACCAATCCCAAAGACAAGTCCTGGAAAGTATCAGAAACCAGAGAATTCCAAGAAGCTGAGGCCACGGACATTTTCCAGGAGAGGTTGTCTTAATTTTTAGTCCAACAGTAACACATCCAAAAACAAAAGAAACACATACACTGTCAACAAAGGTACAGACCAGCCACTGAGAGTAAAAGCAAAGCAGGTGTTCTTGCTTGTCTTCCATCAACTAGTCCTTTGGTATCTTTGACTTATGTTTCAGCTAATTTTTGTGGAAATAACCCTATGAAGACCCAAAAGCAGCTTCTTACAGTAACACCTCAACTGCAAACCAAAATTGTAACAAGTATTAACTACCAGTCAAAAGGAGTATTTGAACGGTGCTTGTATATTCTCTAAACTGATGACATTCTTCATGCAAATTCAAAGTACTTACTAATTACATTCTTTTCAGAACTGTTAAGCAGATCTATCCTGACTGGTTTTGGTTGTGTGCTATTTTGAGGTGAATGTCTATGCCGTTTTAATGACATCTTCCAGGACAAAAAGCAACACTGGCATGAGACAGCACTGTTCATTTCACTGAACTTGAGAAGGGAAGGCTAAAGCAGCTACGACAAGACACTGAAAGAGGCTTCTGAGCAGCACAGCATGGTAATTTAGATATCCACTTTCAAACCTAAGGTCAAACATTCCTTCCTTCCTCCCTCACTGCTTTTACCTTCAGGTAAAATCCTGCACATCCTGCACTGGATGTTAACAGTCTTTCTCTTCAAACAAGCAGTTTTTCATTCTGGTTTGGTAAGGTCACAACAAACAACAGGTGTCCAGATCTTTAATCAGCACACTATGTAATATCCTATGAAAAAACCAAGGTGCTCCATATACTTTTGGTCTGTTGTTTCTACAACTGATGCACTACAGGAACTGAAGTTGCATCTGCCTGCAAGCTAATGAGAGTTTACAGAAGCAATGAAAGAGTTAAGAAAAGACTGCACTGTTCCAAGTCTGGATTCTGGCCTGCATTTGCAAACAAGAAGCTAAGTATGCCATTTTCCAAAGAATATACTCTGTAATTTGTACTAGTAGCAAACACAAAATGGAACATTAATCTAATTTTCTCTATTGTCTAATAGTCTTTCCCTAATGATAATTCTCTGCAAAATAATCCCAGGACTGGGAATCCCCTGCTCTTAGATGATTGTAACTTTAGGATAGGACAAGGACCACAACAACACAGAAGATGCAGCACTTGCTCAAGCAATCATTTTCTCAGATGAAACTTAAGACTGACAGCAGCTCTGCATGCAAGTAAGCACACGACTCTTCAATGAGCAATGACGTTTCAATGACTTTCAATAACCTTTAAGAACTAAGAGATGATAATTTTTTAATTTAGGTGCCTAGGATGCAGTGTCCTACAGTATCTTTCTCAAAAGTCTCACTGTGTTTCATTTACCCTATGTCATAACTCGAAGCACCTTGTACAGTTTTGCTTTTTCCCCTCCATTTTCATTCATATTCACCCTGAGAAGAAGATGTATAAGCATGGCAGCAGATTCTAGTCTAGCTTACTATTGAAAAAAAATTTAAAACTGTAAAAATGCTCTCTATAGCCATGTATTTTTAAATATACCTTTGTTTCCCGTTTTTAGAGTCTGATCAAAAAAATCACTAAGAACTGGAGGCAGTGGATTTTTTGGATATGCTCATTAAATCCTAGAAGTTCTCAAAGCAGTTTCTGACTCAGCTCCTCCTTTTACTTTAGTTTAATATTTTTAGGACTGACATTTCACATGTTTGGTCTACTCTTAAGAAATCAGTTGTTTAATTATTGCCCTCCCTCCAAATTCAAGGAAGTACCTTGAAGTCAATGGGGTAAACAACGTGACAACAAAACAATTCTCCCCCACTGACCATACTATGTAAAAACCCCAAAGTCCTGATTTTGGTCTATAGACCAAACCTTTCAGAGGTTTTCAGAACAAATTGTACTACTACACACATTGTGAATACAGAAACTGCACAAACAATCCTGTTACAGAAAAACACGGTTACACAAGTGAAGCAGTAAGATACTAAAATATTACTAAGCTTAACAAATTTTAAATCAACTTGTGGTTACAAGGGCAATGACTTCATTAGGAAACTGCCAAATATTAGGAACAGAAGAACCTCCATTGTTCTGTAGTTTGTTTTATTGCCCACCTCCCAACTTTATAGCAGCTGAATTTCTCTATTTGGTAAATATAATTAACAGCTTTTTCAGCAAGGAGAGTAGTTGTGGAAGAAGAACAGTTAACTTAAAAGAGGTTTGATAATGGGACTTGCAGTTCACAAGCAGCATAAACATTCTGGAAAAAAAGAAGTACTCAAACCCGGCTTTAAATAAACTGTGTCTGTTCTAAATTTAACGATTTTCCAACACTGTTACAGTCACAGTGTTAGTGCTGCAAGCTGGAAGGTTGATTCTGCACTTAGAGGACTTTTTCTAGTTCTACTTTCTGTGGAGAGTATTCCTTCTTTCTTATCACCGAACTAATCCTGTCACTTGACACTGCTTGAGGGCCTGCCTGTGTTATCACAGCCGAGCGTGGGCACCCCGAGCCTCTGTGTGCAAAGCACTGAACACCCACAGCATTCGCCACTACTCACCTTTCTTTCTTGTTCTCTCTGTGACAGGGCTACAATCAATGAACCGGTATTTTTACTCCCTCACCCAGAAAATACTTACAGGAATTAAGAAATTTAAAAAATACCCTAACTTTATGTATGTGACAGATTCCCAGAAAGATATTTTTTTTGTTTTAACTCGGTACAGATGCTGTCTTTAACCTGAGAAGAAGAGGAAGAGGCCGTACTTTAGGCCTCCGGCTAAATCCCAATCCACCTCCGCGCGCGGCCTCTGGCTCGCTGGCGCTGGTTTCCAGAGGAATTTCAGACGCGAATGTATTTTACTCTGTCCCTGCACTTCATCCTGACAGCTCCCCCCACCCCACAGGGCACCGACACCTCCTGCAGGATCATCGTCCTGCTGCAGCCGTTTAAGGTTTGGGGTTCCCCGTTCTGTGACGCGGCCGGGGGACAGCGAGCGATGCCCAGGCAGGACCGACGGCGCCGCCAGGGCGGGAAGGGGGTCCCGCTCCCCCCGCCTACCTGTGAGGCGGATGAAGCCGCCGACGCTCTCAGGCAGGGGCAGGCGCTTGAGGTACGCGGGCAGCTGGACCTTGACGATGCGGGCCAGAGTCTCCAGCACCATCGCCAGACGCTCCCGCCGTCCCCCCGCGCGCCGGCCCGGCGTGCTCCCGCCGCGCACGCGCCGCGGGGCGGGGCCGCGCAC
>VZRO01008045.1:766884-780308 GCA_013397915.1 Daphoenositta chrysoptera | reverse complement strand
GGATGGGATGGGATGGGATGGGATGGGATTGGGGAGGTGAGGGACCGGGAAGGTGAGGCAGCATGGCCTTAGTAATATGTGGCTTATGCTTTACAGGTTGTATCTAATTACCTGTCATCACCCTGCCGCATTCAAGTTGTATTCCGTGTTGATGGTCTTACAAATATTGAAGTAAAAGGACTGAAAGTTTTTCTTCATGTGAACGAGGTGGGATAACGTGGGTCCTGAGAGGTTTAATGTTACAGGGAGAGGCCCATCCACCTCGTGTTTGGCAATAATTTGCACAGAACAAGACCTTTCACATGTGTCTTTATTTTATTTTTTATTTAATTTTAATTTTATCGTAATTTTATTTTTATGTCTAGGAGACTGGTCATTTTTTGGCATAGAAAATCCTCCCTGTATAGGCAGATGAAAACGTGGGAAGTACGCAGCCATTCTGGGTCAATTTAGACAATCCATCCAGACCTGGAGACTCTAACATTAATCCCTTGGTCATGACAACACCATTTGGTTCAAGGTGCTTTGCTGCCATGAGTGAATCTATCAAGTGCTAGTAGCATATAGCACAGAGCACGAGCAGGAAAGCTGAAACAGCACAATCCTGCAAGACCTATCTCCTTCCTTACATGATCCTGACTGAAGCACAGTTCTCTCTCCTGCCCCAGCGTACTGAAATCCCACCATATGTGCCCAAATCAACTGTGCACTTTTCCTGCTGGAAAATGCTGGAAGCTAAGTTTAAGATAAATCCAATTTATTTGTGCTTCTGGCCTATTGCTTTTCTACCTGTGACCCTACATTAACGTTTCCTGATGAATCATCATCTTTAGCTAGTGGGAATATTCCTGTGATCTCAGAGTGTCTAGGTTCCTTACCTCACCTAAATTTATCCATGTAATGACTGTGTCTGATGTCCTAGGATGATTCCTTCTTGTCTAGGCAGATGCCGGCTATTAGACAAGATAATGATAAGAGTAAAACACTTGATTATTCCTGCAAAAATTATACATCAGATGTCGTGATGTAACCTCCTTTGTGAGACTTTCCGAGGCAAGAACACGTAAGGTAAATCCTCCAGTCCTCAATCAAACAACTCCACACTGAAGTTGAGAGCCTCTGTCCTACCCTCCTCCTCCCCTCATTCTTCTGCTCTTCCCGCCTTCTCTGGATGCTGGCTGTGATACTGGGAGCACAGCTGACATTTCGGGGAAGCTCCCCAGCCCCGCTGTGCTGCCTTTGATCAGTGCTGCACTCAGCACACCGCGAGTCCCTCTGCACATGCTGCAGAGAGGAATTGCTCTCCCTGTGCCCCACCTGTTGCGTAGGGATCAGCTGACGGGAGTCATGGGCGGGTTTGGGATATCAAAGTCTGAAAGTCATAGATTACGGCAAACCTAAAAAGAAAATGAAACCTGAATGAGATTCTTAACCGAAGCGGAAGTGAAAAGTGGTCTTTAAAAATCCAGTTTGAACCAGAGCCCAGGAGATGCATGTTCACCCTGCAATTTGGCTGCAGACTTCCTGTTCGCTTTAAGGTGGAAAATGTAAGCTTCAGGCTTGCTCAGTCCCACAGGAAAGAACTGGATTTTACACGGTAATCCATCTTCAGGGACCACATTATGGGGTCAGAATTTAAGATTAGTCAACATCAGGAGGTTTAGCAGGCAGGTGTGAGATCTTCCTTCTGTTACGCATGTTTAACACCCTATGTGGACATTCTTATTCCAGAGGCAGATTGCTTCTTCAGGATTTTATCGGCATATTTTTCAACTCAAATATCAATATTGTTTGATATCTGGAAAATTTTCTCACTTTTTTGTGGGGAGAGTAACATGTAACAATGCATTCTTGTATATTTAGTTTCAGTTTGTGAACTGTTAAAAAGTAGAGATTGCCTCTGCTTGTGTGTTTCATGCTAAATTTGGCCACAGAAACTCTGGTATTGGGAGGATATTTAGAAATTGCTGTAATAAAAGAGCAGCACAAAAAGCCCAAACATAGATACTTCAACAGAACCTAGGTCACCTGTACAGGAAGATGATTATTGCTTTCAGCACTAGGTATCCTCTATCACTGGGATTTTTCATCTAGCAAGAACTTTACAGATAAAATGGAGCACAGAACCCACATGAAGAGATGTCTATCTTTAGGGCTACCTCAGGTCTTGAACATGGAATTCCCCAAACATGGCCCAAATAAGAACCAGCCCATGCTTTGACAAGAATGGTAGAAAAGTAAGAGATGCAGACGATGTTTGGCAGAATTTGTTCTTGTTACTATAACATAGCTGCATTGGTCCAGCTCACAGCAGAAATAATAGCTGCCTTCAACATCCACAAGCTTGTTGGTCCTGGTCCAACAGACTGAGAATAGAAGAAAAGATTCTGTTTGTGTTCTTCCTTATCTTACCCTTCAAAAATTGCTCCATTTCCCTCTGCCCTTAATTCAGCTGTAAAATGAGATAATATTTACTGGTCTGTCTAGAATATGTAAGATTTGCAAAGGAGAAGAACATTTATATATTACATGTATTTATTTTATTTTACCAAGTACTCAGCAGTAAGGATAAAAGAGAAAAGTTTCTGAGGCAGCAGACATACAGTGCTTACATCTGTAAAACAAGCCTAAGTAGCACAGTAATTTGCTCAGTACTCTTTCATGGTAATGAGCTTTTCTATCAAGAGGATGTCTGGTGTTGTTTCAACCATTTTCTTGGAATTTGTGGTGCCATTTTCCAAACTGACCACCTGGAATAATCTCTGCAGCAGGCTAAAGTACTACTGCCAACTAAAAACTACACTGTCACTGAAGGATGGGCTTCTGTGATCAGCAAACACAAGTCTCCAGTCTAGGAGGAAGCTAGATCTCTCCCAATGGGGTGTGATCAGCTGCTGTTCCTGCTGTATGTACGCAAAGATCTCTCTCTCTTCAACTTCCCCAAAAGCAAGCAAAATCATTACACCCCAGAAAAGCTGTAGGAACTGTGATTCGTTTCATGCAATGTCTCCATCAACTAGTTATGCAGCACTGTCAACATCCAACTATTAAATAATTGAATCTCAAAAACTAAGCACACTGGCTTAGAATTGGATATAAGACCATATATACATATATATACAGTTACTTTCCTGTATTTTATGCTTAAGAACACTGCAAGCAAGTTGCAATTGCATGGCACGCAGGTTAGGTTTTTATTTCATATATTTACATCCAGAGGTTGAGTTGCCCAGAGAAGAAAGCTGAGAGTGTTGTGCTTTCTCACTTGACTCTGAGACCTGGCACCTTAAGTGGCTTTCTGCTGGTGTTTATTGAAAATAGCTACCTGTCCATGGTGGGCAAAGTGTTTGAGAGGAAAATAAGTTAAGGAAACAAATCACATTTATAACAAAATCAGTGGGGTAATCTTGTGATAGCATAATGTTCATATAAAATTACTACTAAATGAGCATGGTATTACTTTCTAATCTAGCTAATGTCCAAGAATTTTACAATGTAACCATTATGTTTTGAAAGCAGGTGCTATTGTAATTGCTTGAGTAACTGTAGTGTCCTACTAAACAGCATGTATTATTGTTGAATTTTAAAATTCCCTGCAGCTTAGAATGGCATTTATTGTAGGAGATTGTAGGGAATTAATTTTGAAAAGAATGTAAAGAAAAACGGCAAGATTTCTAAGAATTGCATCAGGTTCCAACATGGCAACTTTGTGCATGAGAGAACAGAACAGTAGACACTGTTTTTATTTATTCAAGAAAAATGCCATGCTTTGATCTCTCCGCCACGGGTTTAACACTTTAATTCCTTTCTCTGATTGCTGCTGCTGGCAAGTGGGAAATGTTACCCATGAGTTCAGTATAAAACAAAGTTGAATAAATCCCCAGCTCAAGAAAAAATAAGTGTATTCAGTGCTAACTTCCCAGATATCCCCAGCCAAAGTTTAGTTACTTTTTACTTACAGTGTATGGGTTTTTTCAAGCTGGAGCTGTCTTTTTATGAAGTGGTTATCACTGGTAGTGGTTTCTACAGCTACTCTAACAGTTGCAGAAATAGCATAAGATGAAACTATGAATATCCACTCAGTTAACCTAAGTTGAAACTGCATTTATTTAAAGCAGAGAAAGCAATGAGTTGTATGACATGAAACTATTCTAAGAAACATCAGTCAAATAACACTTACAATGCACAAGAAAGTACATAATAAATTTAATATTGCAATGAGTTTTTAATTTTGACCCATCACATGAATCACCCGGTTTTTCCATCCACATTAGGTAGCTGATCCAGTATGTACTGCTCATGAGGATCCAGAATGATCTGATTGCTGGTCACATACAGACTTGCACAGATTTGGAACTTCATTGGCTTCCAGTGAGCTGCTATTTCACAAGTTTTACTCAAATCAGAACAAGTATCCTTAGGATTCACTAATATGTTCATAAGAGACCAGATATGTTATTGATTTGTGGCAGTTCTGCCTGGTTTGGTGCAATAAACCAGACTGCAAAATCCCCAGATTGTCCCCTGGGAGGAAGCTGCAGTGATGGAAAACAGATACATCCTCCCCTTCACTAAAGGACCTAGAGAGGACAAAACTAATAATCTGGGAAGTACACACTGTTAAATGAACAGATGTGAAGTAAAACCTCTACCAAAACACTACGAGCTGTGCTCATTATGGGAATTCTTGGGACAAGAAGCTATATATATATGTCAATGTATTCTCAGCAGCAGACCACTCACCTTTCCTTTTTAAACGGCATTGATCAGTGAAGGCTGTATATTCTTGACCAGATATCTGAGGATATATTTTTTCCCTCAGTACTTTACTCCCTTGGCATAAGAGCTGTCACTGAAAGATATTTCCTTCATTTTGGAAGGCAAAGGTGAGAATGCCACAAGACTAATTCCTGTGACGCAATGTGCATTCATTGGCAGTGGCTAATTATAGCACAGAAAAATCCCCGCTTCCCCTGCCGAGGACAGAGTAGATGATCTCTGCTGTAGGACAGCACTCTGCTCTGAAGTTCTTTCTGTGTCACAATGCCTACTGACACTGCAGTGAAACAGCAGTTTGTCATTCCTTCTCAGCCTGATGTGCAACAACAGCGCTGAGGAGATTCCTGAGCCTGGCTCCCCTTTTCAAGGTTAGCCAGGTCTGGCACTGACAGTAACCCATACTCATTCTCTGTCACCTCACAAGAACAAAGAGGAGCAAAAGAAAAACCCCAACCCCAAAACACCATGGCTCTTCAATTTAGACAGGTGTATGTCCAACAGATGGAGGTGAAAGCAAGAAAAAAGTGGCTATCTTGATTCCAAGGCAATGACATGCAATAGTATTACAGTTGGTAAATAAGATTAATACAGCTTCACTTATGCCTATCTTAATAAAGCTTTTTCTTTTCTATTTTTTCCAGACATTCCCCATCCTCTGGACCTCTCAGTTATAGCACAGTGCAGTTCTAAATCTACAGAGCTGGCTATTCCCTAGATTTGCAAGTTACTTCCTCACTTACTTTTCAAGATATTGCCAGAAATTCATATAAATTCTGTACCCACTTCAGTGCACAGAGCTGTAAGGTCTGTATATATTTGTTTTTAAAAGTTGCTTTCTCTGCTGATTCAAAGGGGAAAAAAATAACTAACACAAAATGTAGGATATAAACATATCACCCCAAAATTTACAAAACTTACTTTACAGGAAATGTAATCCTAATGGCTGTGAAAGGCACATGATAATTAAGAGGCATTAATGTTGAACAACATGTTAGGACAGTACTTTTGGAAACTAGGAAAATATCCTAGTGCCCCTTTTTAGTAAAATATAAAGTCTTTTATTGAAAGTTAACTTTGTGATAATGTCTATAATTAATTTATTAAAACACTTGAGAATGTTTTAAACTGCTTTCCCAAGAGGAATTAAATTATTTTTGTTTAGTTTGGGGGCTTTTTTAAAATTTTGTGTGAGTTATTTTGACAGTTTCAGGGACAGAAATATTTTGATTATTCAGAAAACAAGTATAGTAGAAACCAACGATGCATATAGTCCCTCAAATTGCCTGTCTAACATGATTTGATACTGTCAAATATCCTGAATGATGTATGGGTAAGAGTATCATTTAGTCTCCAAGTACCCGAGTCCTCCATTTCTGTTGTAGTAGTGCTTTTCTAATATGGGAGCTAAACGGAGATCATAAAATCATTTAAGATAAGCCACCAAGTAGTCAGGAAAGAAATAATATTTTTTGCTGTTATTTTGAATTTAAATTTCTATGAGAAAATTAGTATCTTGGATTCCACTACCAACTCCTTAAGTGAGTATTTTTCAGGGGGTATTTTTTTTAACAAGATGATATCCCATTTTCCAAAGCAAAGCAAAATGAACCAAAAAATTTGCAGTCCACATTGTCTTCATAAAAACAATTTCACATCTATTGCTTGGAAAACTGACAAATCTATGTAAAATTTCTTGAAAAACTGAAAAGCATGCTTGACCTTGAAGAATAAAAATCACCAGGAGTATAGAAGTCAGGTTGCCTTTGCTTTATGATTTGCAAAATTTTCAGCAACTTGTGAACACCTGGCCATAGTTCATTACTACTGTGCGTGTCACAACCCACCTTCTCAGAAATACTGCCCTGGTCCATCCCCCTAATCATAATGATGAAATAACTGACTAATTTCAGTATTGGAGACTTACAGTCATCAACAATATTTACCAAATTACAATAAGACAGCAAACAAGAATAACATGCCATCCTTCTAAAAGATACATTTGGCTGTAATTACCTGGATATTTGAGGTCTAAGTAAGCTCTTTGATACCTTGTGGTTAACTGGAACATATCAAAGAAAAGATCAGGCAAATCTTTAAAGATGAGATTGCTCAAAGGGACAGAAAGAAAAGTAAAATGACTCTTAGATCCAATGATAGTTGGCTAGTTAAATCCCTTGTCTAAATAAACAGTAAATACTCCTGACAGTTCAAAGACAAAGAAACCAACCAAATAAACGACCAAACAAAAAACCCTGAAGTATTTCTGTGGACTTTCTTATTTTCTTAAATCATTAAATTAAGTCAATACACCATCAAACAATTAAAACACAGCACTCTACAAGACTCTGTAATAATTTCCCCAGAGAAACACAGCATTATTCTGTATAAAACACAATGGGAGGAAAAAAAAAAAAAGAGAGAAAGAAAAAACCCTCTAAATGAAGAGTGACAGAAAGTCAACCTGCTGCCTCTGCTGAAGTGTAATGTTTATTTAACTATAAATACGCAAACAATTCACCAACAGGACTGCTTCAGAAGAAGGAGGAACGGCCAGGAGAGGCAGTTTGCTGCAGGCCATTTGTGACATCAGTGGTACTATGGCTCCTAGCTCAGTGAGGGTCTCTGCCCCAGGTCTTCTGGAAACACTGGCTAATCTCTGCAGGGAAACCTACTGAGATAAAAGGTGGTTTATACTTCAGTGTATGAAGTACACTATCAGTGTCCTGATTAGCTCAGGCTAACTAATTCCCTGTATCTCTAGTCCAAGGATGAAAATTGTACCTTGCATGTAGCTGGGCAGGTGAATTGAAGCCTGCACTTCAATCAACACAGTGTGTTGTGACCCCTGAACAGCCATGCCCATACTGGAGAGCCTGTGAAACATCTTAACCGGCCTGTTGGAGTAATTACCTTTAAGCATTAACATTTTATCTGAACTAGCAACTTTTAAAGCCTATTAGGTACACTGGTCAAATCCTTTGTTAAACCCAAACACTCTTCAAAAGTTGTGGTTTGCTTAGTATGTTTGCATCCTGGAACAAGCACTGGAGTAGCAATCGAATTAGGATGGTCCAAATCTGACTAGTAATCAATTACATCAAAGTGATAAAAATAGACATATCTTGAAAGCACTCCAAAGAGTCCTTTGATGTCTCCTTTAGTAAACACAATAGGTCAAATTACGTACCGCTGAAAACTGGTGTTAAGAGCTTGGTCATTTTCGGTAACAGTGTAACCCGCACAGACTTAGCTTGCAGTCTGAAGGCAGCCTGAGGGGACAAAAAACAGGTATAACAAGGAAGAGCAACCACCTCCAAAGGGATAGGGTAAAGTAGGTCACCATTAAAGACCTTTTTGTCAAGGTCTCCAACTGATGTACCCTGGCCTCCTGAAACTGATAAAACTCCTGAGTTGCTCCAGAGAGGGGTTTTGCCCGCTGAATTCAGCCTGTGTTACCTTATTTTAGCAGCAGTGGCTAATTGCTTAGCCCTTCACACCCCTATTTTAAGCTGCTATTTTGCTAAGTATGTTTATATTATCTATGTTTATTCAGGCATGTAAAAAATTCAGACAAAAGAAAGAAACAGGTAGCGAGTAACTGCACAACAAAAATTCTCGGTTTTCATATTTGGCATCATAATTACACCATGCACATGCTCATCTGATTATCATGCTTCAATATCCCTAGAGCTGAATCAGCACAGAAAATGAACATTCTTGTTGACAAAAACTGCTGGTGACTTGACAGGGATATATTTTTCATCTAGATCAAATGGTAGTTTTGCTGAGAAAAAAAGAAATACTCTGTATGCATACTAATAAATTACCTGTAGTGATTTTCAGAGATTCTGTTGCTTAGGTCTGTGAAAATAGCACAAAAGATTTTATGTTGTCATACGTTTATTCTTGTAAAATAGCTCTTATTTTCTGGAAGGATTTCAAGAGAAGAGAAAAATCTTCTTTAACTGAAAGAAAACTATGTTGTCACTATGAAGCCAAAAAAAGTGCAAAACAATGAAGTGCTAAACAAAATCCTGAAGACCAGAAGATTTTGTGGGGGCCTTCATTCTGTTTATCTTGGTGTAAGTTACTGAAGTGTTTTATACCCTTGTGAATCCCACATGACTGTGCAAGCCAGGAAACCTTAGCATATCATTATTCAACACAGCACTCCAGGTTTTCACTGGGAGTTATATGTAGACTTAAAGACTAGGTTTTCCAACTCCCTACACAGACCAGCAATGACTTAAAATGGATTGATGCAGGGACCCAGCATTTTGGTCCATGACCTAGAAGTGAGACAAAAAGCACTTCTAATACAAAGGAAATGTGGATTAGCTTGGGAATTGTTTCAGTGAGAATGTCAGAGAAGCTGTTGAAGAAACAATGGGAGATGAAGAATTGCCAAATTGGAATATCAAGAAAGTTACCTTTTATCTAGTATTTTTAAAAAAGCTAACTGCTCCCTAATGCACTGGCCTTGCACTTCACTCCAGATGTGAAAGGGGGTTGCTACCTCTTCTTCCTAACAGAAGGAGACATGGTCCCAGATGCAACAGCCAGGGAACTGAGCATGCATTGCAAAGTCTTTAACTGTGACGTGGTCACCTTTGTAGAAGGGGAGAAGCCCCCAGCTACACAGAAAGGCCTGCTGGTCTTTGGAATTTGAAACGGATCAAGTAGAAACCCAATGCCATCCCCAAACCTGTTTTTTTCCACTGTCTTGTAATGGTGCTTGGAAAATTCAGCCCATTTTTTTGTTGTCGTGTTAGAAAAAAAAAAGCCAATGGAACAATCTTATTTTATCAGCTTTCTCCTGTGATCTTTTTCTTTGTGGCATCTACTGAATCAAAAGGGTCCTCAATAAGGTGAGTTTTGCTCAGATTAAAGAAGGATTTGGCTGCAAGCATGATTTACAATAATTAAAGGAAAAACAAGTTGGACAGGATGCTGGAGAGAAAATTGAGGCCTGGTAATACACACAAACAGGGAGAAGCTGTTGTTGTTGTTCATCTTAGCACTTTGTTTTCCAGCAGCAGAAGCTGCTGTGCTCCAAACAGGAACTAATAGCAATCTATTGGATGGACTAGATGGATTATCTTGCTTTTGTAGAAGTAATTTTTTTTTCTCTCCTAAAATGGAAAATGTTTTTGGAAAACATCTGCATCTTGTTTCCCCCTTTCCTCTCAGATATATGAAGCATCCTGTATGGAATGCTGCTCGGTGTCCAGGATGCTTGGTTGCTCCACCTGTTTTGAAGGCAGGTAGAATAGCATGCTCCAAATATAAAACCAGCTGGTCTCAGGCAAGCATACGTGGAAAACCAGCACTGATGTACAAGTGACCTACATTAACCTTTACACTAAAAGGCTGGGCTGCTTCTCCCTCAAGTCTCTGAGGGGCAGTGCTATAACTGTGTAACAAGGCAATCTGCATTCATAGTTGCACCATCCATTCCTCTGTTGGACCGTCAGGAAGCAGCTGAAATGGACTGGTGAATCCAGCCTTCGGAGGCTGTTGATCACTTGGCCACACAGGGCTCTGGAACACCATACATGAAAAAACAAAATTCAAAGACAGGGTTTAAGAGAGCTGGTCTGTGGGCCTAGGCCACAAAGAAGCACTCTGAAAACCGAGTTCTTTACAGGTTGCAGGCCAGAAGGAAAAGAGGGCCTGGTTGTTTATTCTTTACATATTTATATGTTTCTAGGAACAACCGTGGATTGGAGGTCAGTGTTACCACCTCCTCCATCCTTACAGGTTCACAGAATAGTCCATCACACATTCTCCATCCAGGAGAAAAGAATGCAAACTAAAGTTACAGTTAACTAAAACATTGCTATGTTTACAGAAAGTGTGTGAGAAACTTAATCAAAGAATCACACATAGAACACTGCAAGAGACAGGGCAACACTGGTCTGCTCTCATTATTTTTGTGCAAACTGTTTATTACCGGGCCACATCTACTGAGCTATTTTGCATAATAAACCTCTAAAAGTCTAACCCAGCTCCTACCGTAGGAGGATTAGACATGGTAATATCTCTCTACAGCCACTTCTGAGGATTAGCTTCAAAAATCAAATTAAAATGAACCAAACACAGATAGTTCCACAATAAGTTGCAACACCCTTATTCAGTAACCATCATCTGTGCCTCTTGCATTTTATATTACCATATGAGGAATCTATGCAAAAGAATATACCTGCTGCATGTGGTAAAGCTGAGAAACTCTCTGTATGGGCACATCAATGTATTCAGGTTTTGAGCCTTCACTTGCCCAAGTATTCCTAGTGAAATAAAAAATCTGTTTGGTTTTATTTATTTCCAAATACTGAGGAGAAAATACATGATTTTTGCCTCACAGTTTGAGGAAAAGGAGATGAGAGTGAAAACTGTAACGTTCTCCAAGCAGGACTGTGTGCTGTGACTTGCAGAACTGGCCACAGAACCGTGACTCCATGTCTTGTTTTTCATTCCTACACAAGCCATCAATTTTTATTATTTTTCTCAAGTGCATTTAAAGGTCAGTATTTAAATTGGCAGATTTGTTTTTTAAAAATGACCAGCAAGTGCAATAAAGTGTTTGCCTAGGCAAGTATACTAAACGAAAATTTGCAAGCCTGTTTCTGAGCAATGGCTATAAACAAGAGCTATCCAATGAATTTTAAATTCTCTTTGGGGTCAAATGCTAATAGAGATACTGAATTTAACATGTAACAAAACTTGATTTACCAGATTAACAATTCCTGTTGTCTTAAATTAGCAGGGAAAATTACACACTGTCAACAGTATGTTTGTGCTGTTCTTAATTTCTTTTATTATACAGAAAATGTGAATCACAAGTCCAATCAAAAATGTTAATATAAAGTCATATTAGAGGTCATTAATCTCAAATAATAATTACAAAATGTAGAACTCGAACACTGCCAAGTACCTAAATCTCCTGAGATGACAAACAATAATGAAGCTCAGAAAGTTTGTGAGAAATTTACAAGGCAGAGGAAGATGTCTGTGGTAGAAAGATAGACACGCTGGTGATTTGGAGCAGTTTAATAGCATCTGTAATCCAAAGCAGGAACAGCAAGGTGTTCTTCAGCAATATTCTTGACTAAGATGATAAGAATGAAAATCAAATAGTTTGGAATTACACTTCCTGAACATGCTGTTCAGTACAATTAAAAGAATAAGCAGTAAATGAAGACTACATAAGGAAGTTGCTAGGTTTGGTTTAGGCAATCAGAGCAAGATAAATGGACTTTACAAGTATAAGGCATTGTTTTCTCTCTAGCCTGTAAACATCAGTGCTAAAAAACTATGGCAGTCCTATGACAGTGCTATTTTTAAAAGTAATAAAAAACCCCCATTGCTCTCCTAATTCACTGCTGCCTATTGCCAAGCTTCATACTGAAAATCTTGTTACACAGTAAGCTTTGCTGAATATTCTGCCTTCTCCAGACCAATAATAATTAGTATCCTAGACAGCGAGACAACCAACACTACGGCACTATAACAAACACAAAACTGAGTCCAGTGTAATGAATTTGGCTAATTATGTGGACATCCCCCCTGGACAGCAAATGCCATGTTTGTCACTCTAATATATCCCATCATCACAGCAGAAGGGCAGTCAGGCAATCTTTCTCTTCTTCTTGTTTCACAGAAATGGAGTAGGAGTCCTTCCCCACGTAGAGAACTATGCATAAACCTACAACTTATTACTGTGAGAAAAAAACACCTGGCTCAGAGTGATCTGTTGGTCCATGCTGTACAAAATAAAAAGCCTCCAAGGAGCTCGAAGCGTCACAGATGGTATCACTGTAAATGAAATAATAATCCCTCACCACTCTCTACAACTACCTAAAAGGAGGTTGTAGTGAGGTGGGGGTCGGCCTGCTGTCAGTGGACTAGAGGAAATGGCGTTACGGTGAGACAAGGTAGCTTCAAATTAGATTAGATTAGAGTACTTTTTTTCACTGTTCAGGTGGTCAGGCATTGGAATAAGTTGCCCAGAAAGGTGGTGGAGTCACCATTCCTGGAGATGCTTAAGAGGTGTCTGGAACTGGCGCTGGGTGATACGGTTCAGGGGTTACAGTGGTAATACCATGTGATGGCTGGACTTGGTGATTTTAAAGGTCTCTTCCAACCTTGATTAGATGATTCTCTTTGATGCATCTGGCCCTTGTACTGATAGTCCACGTCACCATATTTTCCCCTTGGTTTTGTTTTTTCCCCTGTACTAAGACATTTGGTTTGGTATCCTCGTGTGTGCCGATATGCTACTACAAGGAAGTGTCCAGGCCGGTTACCCTCACACCGGGCCCGCGCTCTTCCTGAGCAAGAGCGACGCTTTAGCTTCGTCACCCGCACCGCGGCCGACGGTGCAAACCCCATCGCTTTGGGGCTCCCGCCTCCCTCCGTGCCCAGGCGCTCCAGCGACTCCCGGGGCCGTGGGAGCGCTGGTTCTTCCCACACACCAGGACGGCCGAGCCCCGCTCCCGCCACTCGGGCGCCCAGGCGGGGGAGAGCCCCGCGGCGGCCGGCGGGCGGTAACCCCTGCGCAGCGCTGACAGACAGCTGCGCGCGGAGGAACACCGCGCCGCCGCGCCAGCGGGCGGGCCTAGATCCGGCCGCTGCCGCCATTTCGC